>JAXGGA010004977.1:0-82462 GCA_038373865.1 Uloborus plumipes | reverse complement strand
CTTATATTTGAAGCTGCTTTTTCACCATTTTAGGGTTGATGCAATGGCGTTGTTCGGGTCAAGTTGATTCATTGCGCTTGGGTCAAACTGATATTGTGTAATAATTTAAACCAGAAAATTTTAAGTGGTTTTCTTTTCGGAAATGCTTAAAAGATACTTATAAAATGGAAAGAATGGAGATTCCTCTTGAAATATTTGAAAGCGGGTACCTCGGAAATACCCCTGATAAATATAAGTACCAATTGTAAATCATATTTACGTTTACCTCATCTAATTCGAATTAATATTTCAAGCACATTTTGTGAGTGTTCTTTGAACACAATTCTTAAATTCTTCAGTTTGTTCCTCATTTCTATAAAAATTAACCCACCATGACAATACAGGGTGCGGCAGAAAAACCCGGACAAAGATTTATTGTGATAATTTTATTAAATAAAAGAAATTTAGCAAAGCAACAATTAATAATGTTAACATAGACTTTTTACAATAATATACTTAGCCGGTTTCGAAGTGGTTTCCTCCAGCGGTGATACATAGATCCAAACGTAACTTGAAATTTTCAGCGATGGGCCGCAGCTCTTCCAGCAACAATCGGTCTCATTCTCGAAGAAGCGACTGCTTCAGCGACTCCAAGCTTTTGTGGGGCTTAGCACAGGCCCTGGCCTCCAAAATGGACCACACACTGTAATCCATGGGATTCAGATCCGGCGAGTGGGGGGCCATTCCGTAAAGGAGATGAAGTCTGAAAAATGGGTCCGGCACAAGTCCTGAGTTGTTTTTGTCCTGTGAGCCGGCGCTGAGTCCTTCTGGAACATCCAATCCTCATCAACAAAGTGCTGCTGGGCTCACAGAAGTACGACGGCCTGAAAAATGTTGCGGCGATGCACTTCTTGGTTGATTTTGACCCCTTAATCCACAAAAAAACAAGAGGAGTTTTGCCTCTGTCGCAAATTCCTCCCCAGACCATCCCCGATTGTGGAGTTTGGTAGTGTTTGATGATGACCGATGTGCCAGGAGCTTCAGTGAACCAGATTTTGTCGTTTTGGTGGTTATGCGCCTGTTCGATGGTGAACAGCTTCTCATCTGTGAAGAGGATGCGTCTCCATCTCTCACCTGCGGCCCGACGTTTGAGCTGGCGACATGTTTGAAGTCTTACGCGCTTTTTCTCTTCAGTGAGAAGTTGCACTTTTAGGAGCTTGTACGGCTTCAGTTTGAGTTCTTGTTTATCTATTCGCCGAACTGATCGGTTGCTGATTCGATCTTACGAGCGGTTTTTTGAATGGAGACCCTCAAATTTTGCTGCACTCGCTTCTTGATGAGCCTACGGTTGGAAAACGTGTTCACGGTCCGTTTTCTTCTTATTCCTGGACGGCGTAAGTAAGGACTTTGTACCGGCTAATTGCATCGGAAACAGCCTGTCGAGGAATTTTGAGGAAACGAATTGACGTTTACAAGCTCGAAACAGTAAAAAAATAGCAACGCATCTTTCTGTCCTTCTGCAAACAAAACAGCATTGATGAATACAAAATCGACACTGCACTCCTCAATGCTGGAAAACATGTAGAATCTTTTTAAGAAATAATTAGCTGTATACGGTAAAATACGTTGGTGTCAGGACGTGACAACCTTTGTCCCAGTTTTTTTGCCGCACCCTGTAGTTGATGCATTTTAAAAATTCTTCAAAAAGTTTTTTTTTGTATGAATTTTTTTTAACAAAGGTATCTAAGTCATTAGTTGATAAAAAAATTTAATGGCACTGCATTAAATATTTATTTTAACGTATATTAGAAAGGAAATTGGAAAAATCAAAATGTAAAATGTTTTTTAACTATACCCGCTCTCCCTTAACCCTACACTGCATGATTTTTTGTTCTTGGAAAGAACTATATATGTTTTTTAATGTAATAAGAAAACATTGGAAAACATTTTTAAAAATTTAATTTTGAGAATATATGGTTATATTTAGTTTAAAGATACTTTATACTTGCTTTTTATGCTTGAGTTGCCTTATACTTGGTCATAAGGAAAAATAGTCCAAATGGCAACGCTATGCAGTGTAGGGTTAAATTTGACGAAGACCATACTAATTTCGAAATGCACATTGTCGGTAGAAACATCTGTATACCAAATTGCATATTCACAGGTCTTAGCGTCTTCATAGATAGCGCTCAGCACACACACATTTCATTTTATTATATAAATATATATGAAAAATGTCAGTGTGAAGTGAATTTATTTTACTTAATTACCCCTTTCCCTTAGAAAAACCCCCTCCCCTATTTTGAAAACATAGACTAGTGATAAAATGAAACGCCAATGAAGAACTTTATATAAAGGTATAATTAATTGAATTAACAACTATTCAGCGCTTACCGGTGCTTCAAGTTTTGAACATTGACGAATTTCTATTTATTTTCATTTTCGACCGTTGTGGTCGTGTGGTTCGTTTTTCAGACTGGACTCTGAGCCTGCCACTGATTTGTTGAACGGTGCTTTCCCTCGTCGGAAGACCACCGGCCCCTGTTAATTTGGCTCGTGCACTCACTACCGCCTACACACACATATATATGCACGATTGCGCATCTACCGCAATTTATGATTGCGAAAAATATAATTTAAATTTAAGGTGTCAAAATTCAAATTAATTTTGTTTTAATTTTTTTAAAATATGATATTTCCCTGCTGAAACTGAGTTTGAATCTTATTCCTCAGATTTTAGTCGCTATTATTATTACGTATTATTATTATTATCATACTTAGTATTATGCAAACATTACTATTACTATAGCATTGTCCATAAATACTTAAAATAACGAAAATGTTTCTAAATTTTATAATTTAAATATTCATAATTTAAAATGGTTTACAATACTGGAGTTTGTCTTATTTTATCCGTTCGTTCACTGCTCATTATTTTTATGAGCTAATAAAATTTTCCTGCCCACAAACAACATTTGAAATCCAATTTCAAAAGAAAATTTTAGAAAATATTAAATGTAAAAACTTTTACTTAACTTTATTATTTATTGATGAAAAGATTTATTTTAAGCAACCCTATTTCACAAAATAGATAGTTCATTCATGGTTTAAACTGCTCTGAGCCAAAATGAATACTACTCTGAAAAGCATAACATAAAATCAACTGCTAGAATATCCTTGAATCAATAAACAATATTATATTTATTAAACACTATCCATCCCACAAAATTAAATATTCTAGTTTTAATTTACTAACAAAAACACCTTATTAATGTGAAATGCAAACACGTAGTGTAATTTCATGAGCTGTTTTCAACTCTTAAACATATAACTAACATTCTTTTCTCACTGTATTTAACAGTTCAAATAATTTTAAATCAGAAATACCACAACGGGAGGCACTTTTAACTAAATAGAAATGCACTTATCTATTCAAGAAATCAAACAAATATAATTGAAATTTCAGTTTACCGTCATTGCTTTAGTGGTAGCTTCCAACATTATTCTACTTTTGATTTTTTTTCCGTATTAACTAATTTTGAAAAATAAACATTTCTCGACAAAAAGACATTCAATCAAATCCGCTCCACTTTTATTTACTGACGAGATATTTGCCTGAATGATTAAATAAAATCTTCTTGGAAAATGAATGTCTGAGAAATTTATTCGAAATTCATCCACCTACTTTTTTATACCTTTCATAGTTTTTCTTCGGGATTGATCAGTTAATTTAATTAATTTCATGTGTACTTGAGTTTTTCGCATGAAATTGGAATGAACAGTTTGTAATGAATAATTCTTGATCAAGTTAGAAATGCCGCATTTGCTTTTCATAAATTTTGATGCGTTTGAATAAATTAAAGCGGGAAATTTAAATTTGTTTTCATTTTATTTTAGAAAGTCATTGGAATACGATTGAATTTGTTCAAATTACATAAATTAAAAACATCAACATTTTTGTTTAAAGCGCAAAAAATCATTTAATGTATCTCAGTACTTTAAAGTTGAGTATAAAATTATGCACAAAGAATGGAATAAGTAATATATTAGTTACAGATATCTGTAGACTCTTTTTTTTAAGTTTTATGCAAATGCAACAAAAAAAGTAACTAACATAAAAAGCACTTTTGTAAATTAACTTTTTAGTACTTTTTAGTAATGGCGGCTAAACATAACTCCAACGCAATGCATTTTTGTTTATTTTACTGTGTATGCATACAAATTCTGAATTCAAATAAAAGCTATTTTTATATAAATAGTAATTTGAAGAAAAATTCAATTTCTTCCTGATAAATGATGTAAAGTATTCACAATTTTTTCATGGAAAACTCAACCCTAATTTCCAATTTATTAACCTATTAATAAATTCTGTCTTATTTTTAGTGAATTCAATATACAGGGTGTCCACTCCAATCGTGGACCAATAGGTAATTTCTAAACCGTTAGAGATAAGCATATAGTTTATTTAGGAAAAAATCTCCAAATTACGAAAGGAATTTTGGGTCTATTCAATGTTTTTCAAAAAATCAAATTTTGAAAGAGTTACGAAATTTAAATTTTTATATAGCCCCCCAGTCCTATCAATCATATTTAGTAAAACATTCTTGACACTGTAACGTTTAAAACTAAAAAAAAATCACTCTTCTACCACAAAAATTGACCGAGTTATGACGTTTTGAAAAATCAAGATTTTGAAGGATTTCGCATACGGTCCCTTAAGCAATCTCTCGATGACGTCATGAAATAATGCAAAATCTTGATTTTTCAAAACGTCATAACTCTGTCAATTTTTGTGGTAGAAGAGTGATTTTTTTTTAGTTTTAAACGTTACAGTGTCAAGAATTTTTTACTAAATATGACTGATAGGACTGGGGGGCTGTATAAAAATTAAAATTTCGTAACTCTTTCAAAATTTGATTTTTTGAAAAACATTGAATAGACCCAAAATTCCTTTCGTAATTTGCAGATTTTTTCCTAAATAAACTATATGCTTATCTCTAACGGTTTAGAAATTAGCTATTGGTCCACGATTGGAGTGGACACCCTGTATATTATGCATTTAAAAGCGTATGGGCAAAAAAAGTCCAACATGACCTTTTCCAAATGCGTTTTGAACAGTAACGTTAATATACACCTTTCATATGAGCCCATATGTGTGTATGAATTTCTCGTAACTGAAAATGGTCAGTGATGCAGGGTTGTAGTTTTGTATGTATGACTTTCGGCTTTAGCAACATCAAATGAGCAACACATTCAAATTTTGTTGCAATCGGGTGTTCCAAAATCTCTCAATATTCATTTTTGGCCGAGAATCAATGCTAATTTCAGTATTTCTCAAAAATTCGGCTTAGAAGCTAATTTCAAATTTTGCACCAATATAAGGCAAGTTTTGCACCAATATAATCATTTTTCCTGATTTTTTAATACGAGACTAACATATATCGCAGCTATTTCTTTTTCTTTCTTCTAGTTCGGGTGCTCGATATTAAATGGTAAAAATCCTTTCTGGCAGGTATAAAACTTTTGTGGTTCAAATGGCGAATTATTTTATTCTGAATAATATCTGTTTAACATTTTGCGCTTTGTAATCGCTCTTATTAAAACTGCTTTTTATTTTAAAGAGAAAGTTTGCGTATGAGCGGAAGGTGAACAGAGATCAACTGAATGTAAAAAATAAATAGATAAATAAAGAAATAAATAAAATGAAAAAATGCAAGTGAAAACAATGTTTTATAAGTAAGAAATAAAAGAATGCTTTGCCAAATTTGAGTAAGATATAAGCAAATTTAAATAAAATATCTGTACCTCAGAACCAGACTAACGTAAGTCCATTTTCGGCCCTTTTAAGTAGAGGGAAAAAATGATTGTCGGATGCATGCAAAGGATGGCTCTCGCGCTCTTTTAATCCTGTTAAATAATTGTGAAGGATTTTTTTTTAGAATAGCGTTTTCATGGGTCGATGCAGCAGGGGTGCCCACAGGGGGGGGGGGGGTTGATTATGGCGCAAGTTGCACCATCAAAATTTTTTTTTGGGGGGGGGATTTTTTAAAACTAATTTATTTATTTAAATTACTATTTTTTTGTAATTTAAATTATTTACTATTTTTTTAATAAAAATTATTCATTAATTTATGTTTCAATTTGAATTGTTTTTGTTATTACTGTATTATTATTTACTTATTTATTTATTTGTGTGTGTGGGCTTGGAATGGCTGGAAAAAAAGTTATTCTATTCTGCGCATAATTAGTACTTCTAAAAATTAATAATAAATAAAAAAATAATAGTTATAATATTTTTTAAAGTAAATAATTAAAAAAATAGATAATTAAAAAAATAAAAAAAAGGGTAAAAATTCAAAACAAAAAGCACAAGAGGGTTGTGAAAATTTGGGTGGGGGGGACTTGCGCCATTGAGCTTGGTCACCCCTGCGATTCGAAATGAGATTCTACATACTATGCAGCAAAAAAAGTGAAAACCGCCATTTTTGGACTTACATCCTTCTGGTTCTGAGGTACAGAATAATAGAAATGCAGTCGACGCTCGATATAACGACCGTCTCCGTCCTACAGAAAACGGTCCTTATAACGAGTGGTCGCTGTAAGAGGTAGAACATACAGTATATTGGGATACAGTTAGATGTTTTCTCACCGGTCGTTATATTAGGATGGTTTTTATAACGAGTGTTCGTTATAGCAAGCGTAGACTGTAAATAAATTTATTTATTCAAACCATAATTTGCTTCAAAACGTACGTATCCTTTTTGTATTGTATATGTATAATTTGATTTAAATTGAAACTAAATTCATCCATTTACTGCTACCCAAGTACAAATACTTTTCGCAGTTCTATTGCATTTTCTCTGTCCGCCGCAGTCTCATAAGAATAAAAATAAAATAACATCATTTTCCTTGTTTACATTTTTATTTATCTGAAACTTAATTTTTGTACCGATTTTTTTTTTTTGCTGAATTTTACAAGTGAGGAATTTGTGAAATGGTTTTTCAAATTTTAAAATAAAGCATGTTCAATGTTAAAACTTATATGCAGAAATTATACTTTTTTTGGGATAAACTATTTTTTTAACTTAAAATTTGAAGAAGCTCGTGTAATGTATTTATGCGGATTCATTTCTCAGTTGCATAATCTATCATGGAGGAGAAACCGTGGAGAACTAGGGCGTTGTCCTATTATGTCCACCCCTCTTGAAAAGCGAGGAATGAGATAATGAAAAAAAATGATCATTCATTATACAACGTTTTGGAAAATCATTTTTCTCAGAGCTTATTGCACGTATTTTTAAGGAAAAAACGACGAATGGCGTAAAAAATTTCAATTAATTTACTTTTGATAAAAATTGGTATAATTTACTCTGGTGAAAGGTTTAGATTACAGATATATTAAACTATCATTTTTCTTATATTGAAAGGCCTTGAGTGCTGTTCAGTTTAAAGCACATTATAGCATTTATTAGACAGTTATTTTTCTACCGAACAGCTTTTTAGAATTTTCTTGCAAAGAAATACGAAGTAAATATTCTGTTGAATAGCACTTTTTTCAAAACTACACTAACAAAACTAACTATCATCGCTTGAAATCAAAATGTTATTCATAGTGCTTAGTTTCTTTCCCTAGCAGCATCATCTCATCGGCCGATGATCGGTCATTCATCGAAACCCGATGAAATTCTCATCGGCCGATGATCCAATATGTCTCATCGGCCGAGCAGAATCCGAGCAGCAAAATCCGATGAGAATACGATGAGATTTGGAGCAATTTACGAGCAGAACAGTCCCGTGCCGAGGAATTTCATCGGGAAACTTGATCGGAAGGATATCGTTTTCCGATGGAATATAGCTCATCTTATTTTCATCGGGAAAGTTGATCGGAAGGATATCGATTTCCGATGAAAAGTAGCTCATCGAAAACCGTGCTCGGATACTGATCGGAACGATGTCATCGTGCGTTACAGGACCAGTTTACGAGGAGTTTGTTGATCGGCCGAGCAAAATCCGATGAGTTGATGCTACTTGGGTTCTCTTCTCTCTGTAGTTTTTTGACTTTCAACATAGTCCTTTAACATTATTCTTAAACACACGATTTTGTTTTCTTTTTATACCTCTAATGCATCCGCAGGTTGCATCTACAAATAAAATGTTCGCAATGGTTGCCATTTTGAAGTTGCTAAATAAAAACTATAATTACTTTTTTCTAAGTGTTCCAACTGCGAGAGAAGCAAAACTGCAGCTGTAATAAAAAAGAAATAGAATCAAATCTTAAAAAAGAGTCTCATGGTTTCAAAGAATGTTTTTCGAAATTCCATGATTCTTTTTGTGTAAAAAGAACTGTGAACCAAAGCGACTAAAAGCGTAAAACGATAAATACGATCACATACAGATCCAGTAACTAACTGTACTAAAAATACAACAAAAGACAGAATAAAAAACACCAAAGCATAGCTGAAAACCGGAAAAAGTACTTTTTCCTCTTGAAAAACGTGAAAAAAAAAAGAAAAAAGAAAAAAAAGGGAGAGAGGCGGGGGGATAGGCGCCCATCAAACAAAAGAAAACCGGTAAACATTTGTTTTATTATCGTTCAAACGTTAGTTACGGGTATTCTAATTAACGTAGAAACCTTGGCTGATGTAAAAAAATATATATATATTTGTTTGGTGTGGACTATAAAACCAAATCCATGCATAGCTGAATTTGTAAAAAAATTGACTTATGACACTGCTTTTCTAACATTTATTCTGTTCATATGAATGTATTATAAACGTTGGAATCATTTCATATAATAAACTTACGATTTTTGAACATTATATAAGCAACTTTTTTGCTCAACAGAGCGAAGTAGCAACTGGCCCGTACTGTAATTCGATAGATCTCGGCATTCAGTTTCGTTCTGCAGAGAGTCAAGAAATTTTTCAACTTAAATGTTCTTGTAATAAACAAATCCAAGTTCTGATGATGATTCTCACTTTTGAACTAGTGACTGTCGCAAATCTGTTTTTACCCATCTATGTATCCTCCTCGGCATAATAATACAAAATATTTTGACATTGACAGATTTCCTAAAGTCTGGTAAATTTTCTTTATATGAACAATCATAATCCCAACTCTTCTTTTTGGAAGCTGTGACACTTATCAGAGATTTTCTACCCACTATTATTGACTTTACACATAAAAAAACTCACAATTCAAACACAAATAAAAAAAAACATTGCTGAAATGTTTCTAGAAGTATTTTGGTCTCAAAAGAATTTCGAGTAGAAGCAAAATCTTCGCTGCAACCAAATCAGATGTATTGACTAAATACTCCAAGTTTGACATTTGAAACCCAACATTTTTCTCTGCAAAGAATAGTTTTGTTTTCAAAATTTTTCTTAATGTGTCTTGAACATTGTTTCACAGGAGAACTTGAATAAACAGAATTGTTTGTCTTCGCTTAAGAATTTAATGAGATAGAAAAACGTTGTGAGTCGGGTGGTACGGATGCTCTTTTCTGGTAAAGCTTCGAGTTTTGGAGCTAGATCTTAGCTTTGATTTGATCTAGCGCTTGAGATTTTTAAGATGTGTTTTTGGCATGTTAAAGGTGAGAAATTTATTCTAAAGTGAAATAATAGAAAACATTGAAAGCTAGAACAGTGGCAAATTTCTTTCAAAACTGAATTTCTTAGGGTGAAATGAAAGTTGATGGGGAAAGAATTCGTTTTTATTTTTAACTTTAAGAACGCTTGATCTTATGTACTATTTCTGTGGTCTGTTTTTCTGTCACTACTCGAGATCTTCCTTATTCCTTTTTCAAATTCCATAATTTACTTCTCATTTTAAAACTTATCGTGACGACTAGGAAGAAAAAATAGACCAATAGTCTAATGATTTTTTTTTGTCAGAAAAACCATTTTTTTTCTATTTTTCATAACATTACTTTCTGCGTAAAAGTTAGTTAAAAAAAACCTCTAAGTAATTTGAAAACATAAACTTAAACACGAAACAATGCAAAAAATATTTTACAATGGTTAATTTTCTAAATCTTGCTGATTTTAATATCACTCAGTGAATTTTTCGCAAAATATCGCCAATAGCGCCAAATTGAACCCAAATTCAAAAAATATTTTTTTCGCCAAATTTGTCGCCAACTTTTCGATATGTCGCCAAGTTGGCGTTAAACACTTGGCGACATATCGCCAAGTGGTCTCGTCAATTCATATTACTTGAGTCTGCATTGAAATTAACACTGATTTACCCCAAAAAAGGGGTAAAACACCCCCTTCGGAACATTCGAATGCAACCACAAGGGGGGGGGGATGCACAACTAGACCATCCTCAGAGCCTACATACCAAGCTAGAAGCTTCTACGGCATATGGTTTTTGAGTTATGCGAGGCACATACATATGCACATACGTACATACAGACGTCACGAGATAATTCGTCGTAATTTACTTGGGGGTGGTTGAAAAGGATTTTTCGGCTGCTTATATGTAGGTAGGTACATATGCACGTGCTGAAAGGTAAAAAAAAAAAAAAACTATTGAACATTCATTCGGGGGTGAGCAAAAGCAAAATTTAGACTCAAATTTGAGTGATTTTTTTCGTGCTCACAATACTTCCTTTACTACGTAAAAGGAAGTAAAAATAACTCCATGAAAAAATTGATTTTCCATTATGCAATTTTGACTAGACTCTTTTGTAATATCTGTTGCTACACTTTTGCCTGTTGATTACAAACTCCTTGCTGATAACAATTTATTATCCATTCAGATTTCTCACGACCACAAAATTACGATCTAGAGACATTTTACTATCCTTCATAGGAAAATGGGAGTGAGGTTGGCCTTATTTGGCGCAACCACCTTGTGTATTTTTTTCTCATCAAGAAAAGGGAACTTGTGTAACAGTAAATGAAAATGACTTATGTAGAAATGCTTCTATTTATTCCTTGATAAAAATAACTAACCCAATTTGATATGACGCAATTCCGCTTCATAAATAAAACTCTTTAACAAATTCAACTGTCCCAATAATGAATTACTCCAAACTAACTATTAAGAATAATTGAACAATAACAGTTAAAAATGGTTTTAAGTTTTGAAGCACAATCGCACGTCAATAAAAAGTAATTAAAAATAATTTCATTGCTTCGAAAAAGAAGTGCGAAACGAAAAGAAGAAAGACATTTAAAATTCTTTTTTACGAAGTTTGACTCAGAAATTAAGTAGTCTGCCTAATTGAAAGAACTGTTCAAAAAATATTTTTTATCAATTGCTCATTATCAACATCTAGATACGAAAGATAGAAAAGAAATGAAATGATGAAAGAATATTAATGATGTGGATTGTGATTACGTAAAAAAGTCAGTTTTATGACAGTTAATTTCTTTTTTTTTTCCTTCTCTTTTCACTCAAATATTCATTTTTTCATGATTTCATTTTAGTATATCAATTCATGTATTTGCATTCATTAAAAAATTAAATAAATAAATAGATAAAAAGCTTTTTTTCAGTTCGATTTTATGTTACTCACATCCAAAATAACTTTTTTTTTGTGTCCGTCTTTCCTTAGTGATCTATGAAGTTTCTTTTGAACTTTAAGATATTTTATTCTAATTTTTTTTTAGATTCTAAACCTATATCTTAACGTCTAAAAAAATGATTTTTTTATGTACTTGATTACCATTTCTTTTCTTTTTTTCCGTTATACACATACAAAATATTCAGTTATAAGTTACCTCCCTTAAACTAGGGCTAATGTTGAACTAGTTGTAATATACCGACAGTCTGGTTATGCTTTTCAGAGACTGCAGTTCCGTCCTAATTAGAAATCATCAGTCAGGAAAAGGTAGTAACCGATTTGGAACCAGAAAACATCTACCATCATCTTATGGAAGCTAAGAGGGTCAAACAAACAAGTAGCTAAATGAAAATTAGCACACCAGTGCAAGACCGTAACACTTGTACGGTTCAACTGGTAAATTGAAGCCAAAGCTTGGATATTCAGCAGTAAGTTTCCGTCCTTAATCACGGGCTGAGGCGAAACTACATGCAATGTACCGACAGCCCAGTTATGTCATCCAGAGACTGGCAACCATCTCGGTTATTGCCCATTTCAAACTGATGACTCCATTTCATGACGAAACTACAGTCACTGGGAGACATACATGGGCTGTTAATATAGTGCATGAAGTTCTGCCTTAGCTTCGACTTTACTGCTGAAAAAATAAACTTTGCCTCTAATTTACCAATTGAACAGGACCAATGCAGCGGATTCTAGCCAGTGGGCTAAATTTATAAAAGCTGCCAGTTTGATGTCGTTCTCAGCTTCAATGAGATACTTTCATGTATAAAAAAATATTTTGCTCTTTCTGAATTTTCGAATGTATTTTAAGAAGTTTTAGAGTGAATTGTGAAGAAAATAGTACCACAATTACATGGTAATATGAAAATCAAATAGCCCATGAAGAGGCAAGCTCTGATTCTATGAGATTAGCTACTAATTTTTATGTTATACTAAAAACACGAAAATTGTTAGCGAAGATATGCATCCAACCAATTAAAGATACTTAATAAATAATATATGATGATGTTGGAATTTATCATGTTAAAATAAGCGGTTTTCTCTCTGATTTTAATGCAACAACTCTGGTTTGGAATTTTGCTAAGAGTTAAAATTTTATGTTTACAGAAATTTCAATAAGATTGAAAGAAAATACGCAATACAAAACAACATTTTTCTTTCAAAGCGTGAGTCCTTTGACTAACTCAGCTGATTGGCATAATCCTGGAACGCTATACATTTTAATGCAATGAAATAAAAAAATAAATTGAAATGGAGGAATCTTTTGTTGAAATATTTAAAAAAAAAGTCTAATGCGAATGGCCGATAGGAAAAAAAAAATCCTTCCCTTATTTTTACAACAACAGAACTCTAGTGCACAACAAAGCAAGAAGTTTAAATTGTGTATTCATGGAAACTTGGATCGCTTTCTCATTTTTTTTAAGAAGAATTTTCGGGCCCGTGGGGTTTCAAACTCCTGAGCTTTAGATTATTAACATGACGCTCTAACCAACAGAACCACTGAGCTTTCCCTACGGAATCTTCTACATTAAAGCAATGTTTCATAAAAAAAAAAAAAAATTGATTTTTTTTCCATAAAACAACCAAAATGTGAATTCTCTTTATTTTTCACCAAACATGCCGGAAAAAATCTTAAAACTGATACTTTACTTTTGAAATTTGATGAGTAATTAAAGAGATAATGGTATTGTCACAAAAAAAAAAAAGTTGAAAAACACCTTTGAAAAACAGCATGTATGATTCTTCATTTTTGACCAGACTTGACTTTGTAAAACGTTTCAAACAATAAAGGACACAGTGGAATGTTGCAATTCATTAAGTTATTTTATTTCTGTTTTGTTTAATCCTAGGCAGAAAGGATTATATTAAAGTGTGAATTTAACTTCAAATTTTTGTAGAGAATTTTCAAACAGAAACCCTTTGGGAAAGTGAAATTCATTAAATACTGCGAGATAATTTGTTTTAGAAAGTGTTTGGTTCATAAAAAAGTTTCATAACTATGCGGATTCAGTACTTCTATATTTCTAGAGAATTTTACTCAAAACAGGATCCCCAAGAGAACATAAAGTCAATAAATGCTGAACTTTAATTTAAGATTTGGATATGAGTGGAAAAGGAACTGCAAAAAAAGTTTTTTTAAGTTTTAAATTGTTTAGATGATTCGCGGAAACCATATTAAATTACATAAAAAAATCACGCAATTCGCTTAGTATATGAAAATATTTAAATCTAAATATAGCTGCTTATTTTTTTTAAAGGTTACTGATGAGAAAGTAAATAACGAAATCATTATTTTCTCTCTTTTTTCAATGGTGAAAAAAAATCGCTCGAAAACCATAAATATAGCTATGATTTCAAAGGCAGCTACAATGAAGATTATCTGGTTTAATTCGATAACAAATTTAATTAAGATTTAAAAGGTGATAAATGAACTCTCATTTCTAGAGTAACGAAAAAAGGCGGATTTTTTTTTCCTTTTTTTCAAAGAAGAACATTATGAATTTTATTTTGAAAAAAAAATGAGCGGTGACGAAAAGTTAGAACAAGACAGTTGTGATTACTTTTTTTTTGGCATTATGAGGGATTTGTTTTTTATAGAGGTAATATAAAACTCCCCTCGGAAGGTAATATTGCAAAAAATATTTTGCATTTAAATTTAATTTTAATATTTTTGGAGAACTCTTTAAAAATTTACAACAAGTTATTTTAGTTCATTTTGTAAAAAAAAAATGGAGATGGCGAAGTGCAATGTAAAATATTCAAAAACTGAAATATATTAATAAATCTAAATTTGAAAATACAGAAAAAAAGAAATTTTGAAAAGGAAATTTGAAAATAAAGAAACATGTTCAGATCATTAAAGAAATCAATAATAAAATGTACTCAAAAGCGTTTCTAGTGAGAAACGCTTTTGAGTAAATCTATAAAAAATATAATAATAATAACATTAGATTTTTCTTGTCGTGATTCATACGATAACATTTACTGAAATTCATTTTTTTAACGAATAAAATCACTTGTTGATGAATTCTTCTGCCGGTTTTTTTTTTTTTTTTTTTTTGCACCAGATTAAATATTTGTTTGATTTCCTTCATTGATATTGCATCCCTATTTTTTCAAGTATTTTTTTTAAATTGATGTATTGAATACTTAATATTCTCTATCTATAATTATTCATTGAAATATCGAACAAATAAAAAAGGCCATTATGATGAAGAATTTGAAAAATAAGTGGAGTTAACTATGAAGTTAATGCTCTTTACATCGTTTAAAAATATTCACAATTCAGACAGTAAAATGCACAAAAACTAAGCTTTTGAGCGAAATAACATTGAATTTTAATATTAAAAAGTGCATTTTCTCTGACAAAAGGGGTGGACGAAAAAAGGGGTGGGAGGCAGTCAATGTAAATTGCATTTTAATTTCCATATTTACTTCTTTTACCAATAGCAATATTACAAAATCAAGTTTTGCTGCAGGGATGTGCAGACTTCAACATGCGTTTCATAACTTACTTACTGCCCTATTTCCAATAAAATCAAGTATGAACTCCAGTCTCTCCATCCTAACAGAGGATTTTATTGACTTTCAATACTATGATGAAATGATTTATTTCGAGAGTTTTGCTACATTAAAAACAAAACTCATTTTTTAAAATAAATATCTTGAAATTTTTCTTTAAAATACACTATTCCTTGTTTTATCGAAAAAGTTAAAGGACATTTTTGGAGACCTTTTTTACTTCCGGCTTTTCTTACAAAACTATGTTTTAAAGAAAATAATTAGTTCTTGCTTTACTTTAATGTGTTTTTTCTTAAAAAATCCTTAGATACGAAAAATACGTAAATTAATTTAAAAACTATAGTTCAGTAATATTTGGCTTGTATTATAACTTAGTTTGTGTACTGTAACTGTAGTACTTTTATAAAAAGTAACTTATTGCTTTCTTAAATGCAGTATTCAAACACGAAAAGTTACTACAAGATTATAATGAAATGCAACTCGTAACTTAAGCCACAGACACAATAAGCTCATGCTACTATGCAATTGTTTACGTTTTCATCTAATTTTAACTTTAAGAAGAGAACGTTGAGAAGATTTATTTTCCACCAAGAAGCATCTACATACAGGCCAGTCGTTTAGGAGGGGAAGGGGGGCGGGGGTCAGTTGCCATCCCTGACTTTGGGAAATTAATGTATTGGCATATAGGTGGGCGTGGGTTTGCCGCTTTTTGATAAATATTACATTGTGTATGCACCCCTTGCCCCCCCCCTTCCCCCTGGAAAAATTCGAAATGACGTCCCTGTCTACCTAGTTCTTAAGTGTTTTCAAATTGAAATGAATTTTACAATTATAAAAAGAGAATTTTTTCTTGCCTTTTACGATTAATACCACTCCCTTTTTCGCTTTTGGGATTTGATTTTTAATAATGCTCAAAAAAATGATGTATCAGACCAAGTCACCTAAAGACATTTCTAAATTGAAAAATCTTTAAAATCTTCAAGGATTTAACTCCCGATGTCACATCTGAACATTTTCATGCGTTAAACGTCCGTAGTCCCAGAAGAAATTCAATTGAAGGCCCCACACAAGATTAAACTTTATATGTTTAGACAACTACGTGATGCGAAATTTCATCGAGAGCGCACTCCACAAAAGTGTCTCAATTCGCAACGGGTCTGTAGTAAAGGAGTCTCTATTAGAATTAAAATCCAAGTCGAGGAAAAGATGAAAAAAAATGTTTGGTAGTTAAAGAAAAGTAAGTTAAGGTTCTTATTTTTGTGAAGAAGAGATTGTTTAAGAAATTTGATTTTCTTATGCACGTATAAAAAGCAAATATTCTTTAAAAATTAAAAATATTTTTTTGTGCTAGTAATATTAAAGATAAAAAAAAATGTTGTATAAATAAAATTACATTTGTAGGGTATATATTATTTGATTAGAAACTATAATCTAATTACATAGGTAAATTAGTATTTTGTTTAATGTATTGCTAGTTATGCACATGACTAAATTATTGCTTTTTCCCAGTTTTATATTTTGTTTTAAATTTTTTAGTTTCAATATATCGATTTCATTTAGTCTTAGTTTATTCATACTTGAAGGACCTAAGCAATATATTGTCATAACGAAGCCCCGTCAGGAAAATTGAGTTCCATACAATTAAGTCTCAAAGGTTTCTTAAGAAATATCACATATTTCTTTCAATTCTGCTAAGGTTTCAAATTTGTTATTTTGGATTTTAAAACTTCCACGGAAATGATATGAAGCTTGGTTTCACACAAAGAAGGCAATGAGTTTTCGCTACTTCTAGCAATTTTTAAATCTCATTTATGATCATTGTTTTCAGTTAATCTGCTATTAATCAAAGAATTAAAAATGAACTATTTTATTTTCTTAGCAAATATAAATACTGAATTTTACATTTCGGGTTTTCCTTTAGGCGAAATACTTCATAATTCTATCACAGATTCCTAGGTGAAAAGTCTATATATATATAAAAGAAAGTCGTGTTAGTTACACTATTTATAACTCAAGAATGGGTGTACCGAAATGGCTAAAAATTGGTGGGCAGGTAGCTTAGAGCCAGGAGACGGACATAGGCTATAATTTATGTGTGTCAGTTACATAAATAGAAAAAAATGCCTCATTGACTAAGTCTTTTTACTAAGGCTTTTTTGACACCTCCATGGCTGAGCGACATAAAGCACACGTTCTGGTAGCTACCGGAGTGCCTTTAAGACGGAACAGAGTTCGCCGGGTCAGCTAGTTAACTATGAAACAGCATGAACACTCCACAACTTCATGGTATTGTAATTTTATAGCAAACAATTTAGAAATCAGTAAACTGTCCCAAAAAACTGCCCATTTTCGTTTACTGTCATGTTTCTGTACCCAAGCTTTCATGTAAATAAGGAAAAAAGCAGTTTTGATGAGAGAGAATTAAAAATATTTTTTCGATTGGGAAAAGACACCGTACTGTGGAAAATGTTGTATCAGGTGTTTCGCACATAAGCATTAACAAAAACAGGTTTCCAATCAGTTAGAATGAAGGAGCATGCACATTATGCGAAAAATGAGTGTTTTAACAGGGTTTTGACATTTTTACCGCTCTGGCAGGTAGGTGCATGAAAACTTGTATAATGCCTAACTGGAAGACGACGAAAATGTATTTGGGGTAAGATGCTGTAGCTTTTGGACACGTCCTAGAGAAGAAAATGATTCTACTAGAAACAAAGACCTAGAAAAATACACCGAAGTGTCGGAAAAAGTGTGATTGGATAAAATACATTATATTCAGCAGTTGATTCCACACATCCTGTACGGCATCTTTCCCGAAGATACTGAAATGCAAAATTTCTTAAAATTATTTTTTGAAGGTTAAAAAATATTTTTTCAAGCGAAACTTGGTTCACAACGATAAATTAGTTTCTTAAAAAAAATAAAGCCCATTATCTATTTTATGTTAAATAAAGGTACCTCGGCGGGTCAGAAGTAAAAGTTTCACCTGGAAAGCAAACGGTGCCCTGGGGGATATGTCCTCTGTTTGTGTTGTAAATCTTTCTTTTGCTGTCTTAGATGTTAATAAAGAAGTCCAACCTATCTCGAGCAATGGCACCCATCTTTGCGTAGTACTTGTTAAACTATGTACGCGTTACACGATGACACATAGACATATAAAATAAAGTTGAATCGAAATTCGCAATAGTGATACATAGTTTACATTACTCTGATTTCTACAACAGTCTTTATACTGCAAGTATTTTGTATGCATAAAATATCAAGAAAAATAAATAAATAAATAAAAATACCGTCTCGTAGTAAAAATATCCTGCTTAACATAATAATACTACTTTCTAATATATAGAGATTTATTCAAACGTTCTTTTTAAAAATGAATGGTAGTTTCGACAGAAACCAGTTCGTTTCGTGGTTCTGGTAATGAAGCGGTTGGTCCTTCACCTAAACTTGAATTTAAAGTTAATACATTTCACCTGGGTTTCCGATGCAAAAATTATGCACTATTTTCCATCTGCTTTTGAAGTTTCTGTTATTACATCACTACTTTTATTTATAGAAGAAGGCTCGGCATCAAACTTTTTTTAAATCATATTCCGAACATTCTTTGAATAATTCAAAAGAATGAAGTATTTTTCCGCCTTACATTCAAAGTATAGGAAGAATTGTATGAAATTTGCATGCATTCGAAACGCGGAAGTTTTTACAAGTAGACTATGTGTATAATTTTATGATTAAAATAAATTTATGTGTATCAAAAGAGAAGTTTCTTCCCCAATTTGTTCCTATTTTGTCTATTCTAATTCGTTCGGATGGTATTCATAAACGAACTGTGCAACAGCAGAAGGTTAAAAGTCAGGAAAAATTTTAACACGACACTAAAAAGTGTTCCTGATACTTTTGTCTTAAATTATGTTTGAAATTGATTCGTTTACTCATGTATGCACGTTAAAAATTAAAGTTTTAAGCACACACACACATATATATATATATATATATATATATATATATATATATATATATATATATATATATATATATATATATATATATATATATATATATATATATATATATATATATATATATATATATATATATATTAGGGTGAGTCGAAAAAATTGATTTTTTTATTTCGAAATCGCATTACCTCTCAAAAGTTGTGGTTTAGTATCCACAACTTGGGAAAAATAAGAAAAAAATTCTAAGTTGACGTCTTCGGTTCGCGCATGAGGCTCAAAGTTGGAAAAAATGTTAAAAATGGAAACTTTCAAAAAGAAAAAAGAAAAAAAAAACTAACTTTTTATAATGCAAATACCATAAGCTGTAAATATTTTGTGCATTTTTAATCTAAAAAAATATTTTATAGCTTTTACATACGATCTTTAGTTTGCACATCAGCTTTAAATTGGGCTAAAATCGCCCACAATGTCAAATTTCGAAAATATCGATTTTTTTTATTTCGAAATCGCATTACCTCTCAAAAGTTGTGGTTTGGTATCCAAAATTTGGGAAAAATAAATAAAATATCTAAGTTGACTACTTCGGTTCCGCATGAGGCTCAAAGTTGGAAAATATATGCTAAAAATGAAAATTTTCAAAAAATAATTTGAAAAAAAAAAGTAATTTTTTTCTATCGAAACTGCTTTAAATTGTTAGTAGATAACATAAGATGAACCCAAGAAATTATACATAACTTTTAGAAGATACATTCTGTTTGTGCATAAGGCTCAAGATATGAAAAAAAAATGTCAAAAACTGAACCAGAACGCATTATGTCGGCGCTGTGCCGGTATATTTTTGTTCTACAGCCGACTTTTCTAGACATTACACATATTCTAGGAGATAGTTCAAAGTCCCTGCAGTCTGCACTCCCTTTGGTTGTCACTTAGTCAGCTAGACCCGCCAAACAAACAGCATCTTTAATTAGCAACTGAAAGTGAATCAAAAAGTGCAGCGTGTTTAGCTTTGGGTGAGTTTTTTTTTTTTGTAACTTTATAGCATATTTTTATGCTCAAGTTTTGTTATACTGTTCTCCGTTCTCCGAATAATAAATAATGGAACCCCGGAAAACTTCTAAACGTTTATTTGTCCGTTTTTTGGTGTACCGAAAGTGTTAAGTCAAAGTGTTTTAACCACATGTGCAGATGTGTTGTTAGCTTGCTTTGAAGAAAAATCGCAATCTGTAAAAGGCGAACCTTTTTCAAGGATTTCAGATTGCATAGCTCATAGAAAAAATTTACTGCAAAGCTTCTATACCAACGGTCAGTCATATACGTATTGTAAGATTGATAAAGGATTACCGTAATACTACACTTTGAAAAAGTCATTTAGTCGTCATAAAGATAAATTGAACTTCAAGACAAAACTCAATCATTTTGTTAATTAAGCGAAGTCTAAACTTTTTGACGTTGCTTCTTTCAAGTGTGCAATGAATTTTTCGTGTTCTTGTGTTAAAAAGCCAATCTCTTGTAGATGTACACTATACATCTGTACATTGTTATAGAACGCACATTGGTATTACCACTGTACATTGGTATAGTAGCTTTGCAGTAAATTTCTTCTATTTAAGCAGATATGCAATCTGAAATCCTTGAAAAAGGTTCGCCTTTTACAGATTGCGATTTTTTACAGATTGCGACGAGTTAACAACACATCTGCACATGTGGGTAAAACACTTTGACTTAACCCTTTCTGTGCACCAAAAAACGGACAAATAAACGTTTAGAAGTTTTCCGGGGTTCCATTATTTATTATTCGGAGAACGGAGAACAGTATAACAAAACTTGAGCATAAAAATATGCTATAAAGTTACAAAAAAAAAAAAAACTCACCCAAAGCTAAACACGCTGCACTTTTTGATCCACTTTCAGTTGTTAATTAAAGATACTGTTTGTTTGGCGGGTCTAGCTGACTAAGTGACAACCAAAGGGAGTGCAGACTGCAGGGACTTCGAACTGTCTCCTAGAATATGTGGTAATGTCTAGACAAGTCGGCTGTAGAATAAAAATACACTGAAGTGACAAAAGTCATGGGATAGCAATATGCAAATTTTCAGATGGCAGTAGCATCGCATAGAACAGGTATAAATGCGCAGTGCTTTTACAGAGCTTTCATTTCTGTTCAAGTTATTCATGTGAAGAGGTTTTAACGTGATGATGACCGCACGACGTGAATTAACAGACTTTGAACGCGGAATGTTAGTTGGAGCTAGACGCATGGGTCATGCCATTTCGGAAATCGTTAGAGAATTCAACATTCCCAGATCCACTGTGTCAAGAGTGTGCCGAGAGTATGAAATTTCAGGCATAACATCCCACCATGGACAGCGCAGTGGTCGACCGCCTGCACTTAATGATCGAGACCGGCGACGTCTGCAAAGAGTCGTAAATTCTAACAGACAAGCAACACTGCGTCAAATCACCGTAGAAATCAATGTGGGACGTACAATGGACGTGTCTGCTAGAACTGTGCGGAGAAATTTGGATTTATTGGGCTATTCCAGCAGAAGACCGACTCGAGTGCCTTTACTGACAGAACGACATCGCTTGCAGCGACTCTCGTGGGCACGTGAGCATATCGGTTGGTCCCTAGATGAATGGAAAACCGTGGCCTGGTCCGATGAGTCACGATTTCAGCTGGTAAGAGCCGATGGTAGGGTTCGAGTGTGGCGCAGACCCCACGAAGCCATGGACCCAAACTGTCAGCAAGGCACTGTTCAAGCTGGTGGTGGCTCCGTAATGGTGTGGGCTGTTTTTTCATGGCATGGACTTGGTCCTCTAGTGCGACTGGACCGAACATTGACTGGAAATGCTTATGTGCAGCTACTTGGAGATCACTTGCAGCCATTCATGGACTTCATGTACCCAAACAACGATGGGATTTTTATGGATGACAATGCGCCATGTCACCGGGCCACAACTGTTCGCAATTGGTTTGAAGAAAATTCTGGACAATTCCAACGAATGATTTGGCCACCTAGATCGCCCGACATGAATCCCATTGAGCATTTATGGGACACCATCGAGAGGTCTGTTCGTGCCCAAAATCCTGCCCCATCAACGCTTTCACAATTATGGACGCCTATCGAGACAGCATGGCTCAATATTCCTGCAGAAGACTTCCAACGACTTTTTGAGTCCATGCCACGTCGAGTTGTTGCACTTCGCCGGGCAAAAGGAGGGCCGACACGATATTAAGAGGTATCCCATGACTTTTGTCACTTCAGTGTATAGTGCGTTCTGGTTCAGTTTTTGACTTTTTTTTTTCTTCATATTTTGAGCCTTATGCACAAACAGAATGTATCTTCTAAAAGTTATATGTATATTTTTCGGTTCAAATTATGTTAGCTACTAACAATTTAAATCAGATTCGATAGAAAACAATTACTTTTTTTTTTCAAATTATTTTTTGAAAATTTCCATTTTTAGCATATATTTTCCAACTTTGAGCCTCATGCGCGAACCGAAGGAGTCAACTTAGATTTTTTTAATTATTTTTCCCAAATTTTGGGTACCAAACCACAATTTTTGAGAGGTAATGTGATTTCGAAATAAAAAAAATCGATATTTTCGAAATTTGACATTGTAGGCGATTTTAGCCCAATTTAAGGCTGATGTGCAAACTAATGATCGTATGTAAAAGCTATAAAATATTTTTTTAGATTAAAAATGCACAAAATATTTACAGCTTATGGCAGTTGCATTATAAAAAGTTACAATTTTTTTTTTCTTTTTTCCTTTTGAAAATTTCCATTTTTAACATATTTTTTCCAACTTTGAGCCAAATGCGCGAACCGAAGACGTCAACTTAGAATTTTTTTCTTATTTTTCCCAAGTTGTGGATACTAAACCACAACTTTTGAGAGGTAATGCGATTTCGAAATAAAAAAATCGATTTTTTCGACTCACGCTAATATATATATATATATATATATATATATATATATATATATATATATATATATATATATATATATATATATATATATATATATATTATATATATATATATATATATATATATATATGTGTGTGTGTTTTGTAATAAGTTTTTAGTAATATGTTTGTAATGTTTAGTAATAAGATAAAATATAATATTTAGCAAAATATAAACATATTAAAAGTATAAATTGCAATACTATATTGGATTAAACTTGAAAATTTCAGCCTTGTAGACAAAGATATCATCTATTTTTCAGTAAATGACTTTATAAAGCAGAACAGTAAATTGTTGCCCGAAAAATAAACGATTATAGCGCCAACTGGCACACCAAGTTCCTTATAATGCGAAGAACTAATCACTCCATTTGCGCTCACTAGATATGTTCCCTTTTGTATAGTGGATAGCAAATACCGGGTTCGATACTTGCCACCTGCATCACGCTTTTTCTTCTGTAATTCTACTTTTTTCTATTGTAAAATTTTACAATAAAATAGGATTTTCCAGTAAAAGTTACTGGCAGTATGGATGCCAATAACTTTCACAGTTGAGTTTTAGGAAAATTTTTAATTTTTTAGTAAACATTTAACTAGAAGGTAAGATAGACCTATTTTTTAACTGTTAGGATGATGGCTATTTTGACTACTACTGTTTGGCGAGCGTAATTGTCTAGCTATCAGCCAAGCGCAAACTTAACAGATACTTTAACTTCACAATTATGTGACTAAAAAGATGCCAATTGCAAAATCACCTTCTTATGTGACCACCACTTTATACATGTAGACAACCAGTTTTTGCATTGAGAAAAAAAGAACATGCACTCTAGGTTATGTAACATTCATGTTTGGAACAGGCAGGAAAGGTTCGAGATCACTTTATTATACCGCCTTATTAGGACTGGAAAATCGAGTAGCTCAGTTTAGCAAAAAAAACCAGAAATTTTACTTTGCGGTGCTCCAGATTGAATGGAGAAAACGAAAGGCACTGTACAAATTCTGAATTATTTCTGAAAAGACAACTCTACAAGTTTTACCTGGCAAGAATAAAAAAATTCGCTTATCTAAGATTGCACAATCCATAGAAACCTGTGACCTACGATTGGGGTACCCTTGAGTAGATATCTTATTTGTTGTTCTGAAACGATGATATTAACCCACCAAAACTTTCTGTTCTTTTTTTTTAATATAAGTTTAAAGTTACCACGGTGTAATCATGTATTTTCAGAGTGAAAATTCATTTGTCACAAAAAACATTGTCATTTAAATTTATTTTTTCTTAAGAGAAAGAAAGGTTGAAAATTCAGCAAGCAGTTGCATTGCGTGGAAGTAAATTGAGCCTCAACTATAAGTGAGTAAAAGTATACGTGGAAAAACTATAGTTCCTTTTTTCTACAAGTATCTATAAGGACTAATCCCAGCAAATTTGAAACACTGAGCGGTAGGAGTTTGATTTCTGTTAGATAAATGGAAATGGCAGTGCCAATCTTTCGCCGCTTACATAATTTAGGAGTACTACTGAAAGGGAAGGAAAATCTCTCTTACCCACAATAAAGCACTGGTTTCTTTGTTCTACCAATTTAGTGAGGAGGCGTGTTCGATTTGCTAACTTAAGTCGTTTTGGAAAAACTTTTAATACATTTTTAAGGGGGGTTAATGAAAATGACTAAGCTAACTTAAGTCGTTTTGGGAAAACTTTAAATACATTTTTAAGGGGGTTAGATGAAAATCACTTTAATATACTTAACAGAATCATGATCATAAATTCAAATATAAAAGTGTGAAGATAATTTGTCTCACCAAGTTATTGCTGTTTATGCGAGTTTTTAAAATGAGAAAGATTTTGAAAAAATGAATCATTTTGGACTTTTCTGTTTAAGCCCATGAAGCTTAAATTGCATTACAACACTAACGTAAACCTGAAAAACATGTATTTACGTGCTCAGAATTGACAACTTATGACAATAACAAAGTTGAAATAATTTTTTTTTAATGAAAAATATTTTAAGTAAAATTGCCTAAATGTTTTGAAAATTAATTTTGTATTTTTTACAAGAAAACTATGACAAAAAAATAAACCCTGACGTTATTGCAATGATAGACAACCAACAATTTCTTCCACATGAGGATTTATTTTTATGGTGAGATACTTTAAAGAAAGAAGTTAATTAAATTAACTTATGTAGGCTTAATACTTAATTCTTTTAAATAAGCTAGCACCTAGGCACAGCTTTGAATGTCAATTCTTCCCTACGAAACGTCTTAAGAATTGGTTTACTGTTGTTTGAAAACCCGTTATGGGAAATTCTTAACAACGATAAAAACTAGCAGTTGTAACTGCACCTTTGGATGCATAAGATTTTTGGTAAATGTATTTCAGATACTTATATATTTTTAACATTAGTATACTTGAACTAACCATAAGGAAGACAACAACTCTGAAGGGTAAATCAGCACTATAATCACTTGGTTTAGACCTGGAACCCTGAAGTTCAACTTTTATGGCATTTAAGCATTTTAATCCATCTTCTATTTATGGAAAAATTATAAATTTTTGCTCAAATTTATTTAATAAATACTTCTTCTAGTATTTGAATTCATCGACGGTGTCAGGGAATACAACACAAAATTACAAAAACGAAATTTATTTTGACTTCTAAATTATTACAAATTAGTAGGACATAAACTGCAGTACTAGTTTTGACTTTAGTCACCTCACATTCAGCTGAAATTTGAAAATTTTTCCTTTGTGAAAACATGTCACATATTTCCGGAAACAAATTTTGCATCTCTTACCGCATCAGAAAAGACGACTATGCAAAATAAATGTCGACTACTTTTAGAGCAGAAAGGAAGAGAAAATTGCAAGCAGCAGAACAGTAAAAACAGCCTTAGAGGTAGAAGGAGAAAACATTTTCCCTTCTAAGAAAAAAAAAATGAAAAAGAGACAATACTTATGTGGACTGCAACTGAATAAAATATA
Organism: Uloborus plumipes; assembly: GCA_038373865.1. Classification (NCBI taxonomy): domain Eukaryota; kingdom Metazoa; phylum Arthropoda; class Arachnida; order Araneae; family Uloboridae; genus Uloborus; species Uloborus plumipes. Next base: position 56,469 of record JAXGGA010004977.1, on the reverse strand, counting down.
TTTTGTGTTTTTTCTTGTATTTATACATACGATTTCAAAAAAAAAATACGCATGTTTGAAAAAATTTAACTATATTCTATATATAAGCAGATATTCTAATAATTGTTTCACCCCTTTGCCTTTAAAAAAGAATTCTGCTGATAGACAAGATATTAAAGAGAAGAAAGTATAATAAAACTGATAGTTATTTATTATTATTATTATGAAGAAACGTATTTAGAGTAATACGACAGTTCATTACATCAACATTTGTATCTCCTAGTACGGAATGAAGAAGTTATAACTTTAAACAAAAAAAAAAATCAAATTTCTATATTAGTCACTTTTAAATGATTATTGACTATTTTAGCATCTTCGTAAGTATATAAGTGTGTAAAAAAGCATAAAAAGCAAAATTATCTATTAAGTCTTTCCATAGTTCATTTTAACTAGTTTCTCGTAGAGCCTGTATGAGCATATGTTTATACGACAAATATATATGAAACTTTACGGCCATTTTTTGCAAAGTAATATTCCTGACATTGGATGTTGTTCCATAATAAAGGTGCATACACCGGTGTGCTAAAAGAAAGGACGGAATGAAACATTAGTATATCAGCGGAAATAAAGGGCAGAATGAGGGGGAAGACCAATCAGGGTATCGGCCAGGGTCGGGTGCGTTGACGCATGTAGTTAGACATGATGGGGTAGTACCGGATGGGGGCAAATAAAATTTAGTGTGATCTCAGTATGTCTAGGTGAGCAATTTCGCTTTATATATCAGTATAAGCGACTGTTAGTTTCTGCCTCGTCATACAATGTATCTTTTAGAATACATTTGGTCTACTTTTCATAAATTTGAATCAATGTGACAAGTGAGACCGAGACCGCGGAGCAGCACATTGCACATAACATCGTTTCTTGACTTTGGAGAATATACCTAGCTGTAAGGACAGCTGTCCGACGGTTCACAGTAGTCGTCAGCAAGCAACTACGGCCAAAGCCGGCCAATTTATTGCCTTCAAGGCTAAAAGGAACAGGAATCAGGTAGACGTAGAAATAGTAAAACACATGCAACGGACCGTTTAAAGTCTGATATCGTTTCTTACTGAGACGAAGAGGCAGCATAGTGGTCGCTTGTTTGGTCAATGACCTGTACGATGTGTACCTTTAACGTCTGCAAAGAAAAGAAAGCATTTTAACTGGAACTGGAAACTCCAAAATTGTTCAGCTAATCCACAGGTTATTCTCTTTCCAGATGTTGGTAGATTTAGTCTGGATAGCTATTCTGGGATCATACACATCTGGAGAGAGCAGGGAACACGCAATAACATCTGTGTTATCGCAAATTACCGGTTTATAGGTCGCGTGGTTTTCTTTTTTGAGGCATCAGGATTGATTCATCTCATCAACCTTCATATCTTCAAAGGAGCTTCAATCACTGGGACTCACTATTATAACGAGATTGTCTTTTCGTATGAGCGCCTTGTTAGATGTGCTATGTGTCTTCAGTTCCTTTCGATATGGACGATGAAACCAAGTCATATCTCATGACTACTGTCCAAAAGCTATCGGAGTGTGAGAACTCTTAACGAATGAATTAATTACCTGGCAAGATCTTACGATCAATCGAGGATATTTAGAACTTATTCGGGAGAAGCTTGGTAAATGGTAATTTGCTGCCAGTAACGAATCTGGTGCTTCTACTAGTGCTATTAGAGGAATGGGCAGTAATGCCTTAACAACTCATTGAGAATATCTTGTGCAGCATCAGCAGACGATGTAAAATCAGCACAGCAGTCAATATAGCTTATATCTTTTACTAAAAGCTGGATGTTTCTTTTACTGAACACCTGCCACATGAATGTTTTGACCTTCCGTTGAATTGTGCCCTATGCTACTTTGTCCATAAACTTTACTTTTACAGTTTTAATCTCTCTTTGGGGAAATTATGCTACACTACCCACGCTCGTGCGGTTTGGGTGCCATATGGTATTATTCGCAGTAATTTGAACAGTTTTCGTTCACAGTTATAGTAAGAAAATCGTGTCTACCTTAATTTTTACACACCCACCAATTTGAAAAGCAATTTTACTTGTAGTGAGGTTTACCCTGGATAGAAAAATCTGCACGATATTATGAAATGAATTCATCATTTAATACGCATTGAAAAATATTTAAACCATGGTTTTTTACAAAAAAAAAAAGAGGCTCACCTTTTCAACAATTCTCTGGAAAACTAAGTTTGGAATAAACACAAAATTATTCAAATCCTTTAATGCTAACAGCCAGTTGTCATTGCATATTATGAGGTAAATGAAACTCTTAAAATTTAAATCCATGTATTAAAATTGGCGAAGACTCCAGTTGTCAAAACGTTTCATACGTTTTACGAAATAAGTTTCTCGATTTGTTCGGAGGCAAAAAAGACAAATACATGCAAAATAAATGTCGGCCACATTCGAAGGAGGATAAAAGGGAAATTGCAAGCGAGGGAATAACATAAAATATTACATTGTGTCTCGACGGTAGCAGGAGAAATCATTTCCCTTTTCAGGAAAAGTTGAAAAACAGGAACACATCATGAGAGATGCCCCCGGATGAAATATTTGTCTGTCCTTTTCAGTTAGTGTAGAAATAACCTAAAAAATACAATACTTTAGAATGCACTGGGCTGAATAAGTGGGAACATTGAAATAAAACTAAATTGTTATTCGAGAAAATTGGCCATTGCTGTACCTTTTTGTCTATCTCATCTATTAGAGTACTTTATTTGCATATAAAGTTAAAGTATTGTCTTTTCTTGTCATTGCAACAGCAATTTCGGAATGAAAATGCACTAAAATATAATAAATTCCATGGAGAAAAATGACAGAAAATACTGAAAGGCGTGCAGGAAAATAATGTTGTAGTTTGTACAAAAAATCCATCACGGAACATTTGTTATTGATAAGATACAAATTTGCTGTTGTTCATTGTTCATCTACATTCATCGTCTAAAGACTTGGTCATTTCTTGCTTTACCATCTATTTGCAACTAAACGGACTAGAGAAATAATGGCATAAGTCGAAAATGTGAGCATGGATTTGGGTTCCTCTTTAGTTTCCTCTTTGCTATTAAGTGTACTGATTGGACCAGCAGTCGGATTTTTTTGCTATTAGGAGAATCACCCACTCATAATAATATTTGTGTTGTATTTACATTCTTTTGGTAAACCCAGGGTACATTTTAGAAAGACATTGGTGTAAGTCATTTGAAATAACTTTACAAACAGTTCAGAAAAAAAAACTTCTCACAAACTTAATGCATACTAAAATATAAAATATCGATGTTTGAAAACAAAAACTTCTCTTGAAATTAAATTTTAGGCAATTTTGATTGTTTCTGTAAATATTTGAGCAAAACCTTTAATCTTGACACTATTTTAGGATGACTTATTGCACTTTCGTTCTAACCAGGACATTTCGACAATAGAATCACTTTCTGCTTTTCAATTTGTTTGAAAAATGATGTGTTCTATCATTTCTTTTTTCTAAAAATCTTATTTCATAACTCAACTATGTGATAATACCAAAGAATGACTGAAAATAAAATTTGTCTCCCGTCCTTTCTTCAAGAATAACACAGCAAACTAATTTATTCATAGAAACAAATAGATGATTGGGTAGGTAAAGAAAATAAAAGTGAAAAAGTAGCAATTTATTCCTTGATAAATATTATTTGTGTTGCTGAGAATTCTGGTTGAATGAAAAATTACATATATAAAAAAAGAGGGTAAACGGTTAAGAAAGGAATTGCTTGGCAGATATTGTATTACAAAGTATTGACTTCGATTGCATTGAAAATTAGAAAAATCAACACGCCCCATTGAACTTCAATAAAACATTTGAGAGGGTTTATTAGTAGTCAAAAATTTTGCAAAAAAATTTCAAGGAAAGTCACCGAAACTCTTTTTTGTCAATTGAGATGAACATTATTACACTTGTGCAAAATTAAAGATGCGATTTATATGAATAAATATAATTTATTTTCAAACTATTTTATTTTTTTTTATATATATGATGATAAATTCATATTTATGCCAAAATACACGTCTACATTTATAACCGAACAAGAACAGATTGTTTTTAATCTGCATATTTTACCTCTGAGCTTTTGTATATAATGGGGAAAAATTCATTTGTATTTTTTGCAGCATTTTCCCATTTCTCCATATCAAAGCTTGTCACATATTCTTGAAAATAAATTTGGCATTTTGTATTGGAAAAGGAAATGGGAATATTCAAAATGTGTTCTTTCATATGCAGCATGAAATAGAAGACGATATACACACATGCGCGTCTGCATGCATATCGGTAAAAATATTTCGAAAAAGTTGGAGCAAGCGGAGAGATGATTTTTTTGCCCATTCCTGATTAAAATTCCAAGAGAAAATGTCGGAAAACTATTCAGTATGAGGGTTGTTTCCACATCATGTTTCTAAAACAGTAAACTTTAAAATAGTAAACTTTTTGGTGTCATTCAGTCAAACAAGTGGTAAAAAATTATTAGTTTGGGAACTAAATCTTTCTCTTTGTTCTATCTTCATAGAAGCAATAGAATATTGTTTCCATATAAACAATAGAATTGAAAGTAGCCACAATTGAAAATATTATTAAAAATTTGGCATTTGCAAATAAAACTACTACATAGTAACTACTAAGTATTAAAATTCGCATGCATTTTGAAGAAACGAAAACAGAGAAAGCCCGAACCAGGAAAAAAAAATGCATTTTTATTTGAGTGAATATTTAACAAATATGCTAGTGATACTAACCCCCCCCCCCCCAGGGTCAACAAGAGGCCATGTCAGCATGGACAGAAACTAGTAGCCCGGCCATTGGGGAGGTCCGGTTCTGAAAGGAATTGGATTTTTTTTAAATTAGTTTTCTGGAGGTTTGGAACCCAATGATCACACTGACAAAGGGCCGGCCTTTTCTCTCGGAGACCCAATATCCCCTACTAATGTTTAGAGACACAAAAACTTTTTTAGTACAGCAGATATGTGACCGCATTGTGCCTTTAATGATAGAAACATAAAACTTGGCACACATGTAATACGCATCAAAAGATTTAATTTTAGATACGCGGCCATCTGAGATTTCGTCTATTGGAGGAATGGCAGCCGTCAAACTGCTAAATTGCCGTACTTTTTTCGTATTTTCCCCATGAAAGAGCACGTTTTTGACAATTATCATATAAAACATATTTAAACTACCTTAAATTTGTTACAAGTTGATACCAAAATGGACTTGTTAGCTATAATAGTTTTTGGGATACAGCTTCTCAAAATTTCACAAATTCTCTAAATTTGGACATTTTTAGTTGATTTCCTTATTTCATTATATATGCAAATGGCTTTATAGCTTCAATAACCTGTATTGTATAAGTAGTGAAGTAAACATATAGTGAATTTAACATTTTTTAGAGGGTGGGAGAAAGAGTAAACGTTTTGAGTGAGGGGGGGGGAGGTTACTGTTCACAACCAGAGAACTGATATCCAAAAGAGAGAGGATATTGAAATCGGAAGCTTCCTCTGAATATCTTTCGAGTTTCTTCAAACCTTTTTAAATCATGTGAAATGAAAACTGCTAAAATTATACAGTTTTTTTGTTTTTTTGTTTCATGAGTAAAGATTGTACTCCTCGTAATTATATATATTATAGTTTAATTACAATACAGTCGAATCTCGTCAATTCAAACACGCTTAAAATTAATTACGTGTAAGACGAATTACCGATTCCGATCCTATTTTAATTACACATTACGTTATTTATTGTTTTTTGGATAAAATGAAATACGCTTAAAACGAATTAATTTTAAAGGTCCATCTATGTTCGTTTTAACGAGGTTCGACTGTAAATTTATGTGAAGGAGGCAGATTGTCGATTTCTCTACTTTTCTGAATAACTAGGTGGTTTCTGGCATCATTAATGGGTTCGTCGCTGCTGCTACTACGGTCGTATAATACTATAAACCGCTCCAAAGGTTTTAATATATCTTGAAGAATATCCTGGGAAGGTCTATAAGCCAATGCACAAAAGGTGGCATTCTTATCCTGACGTGGATTTCATGTGCCCCATGAGGTCCTTTTACTTCTTCCTCCAAAAAATCTTCCACAGTGTCACCGTGATTGCCGACCTCATATTGAAACGAACTTCACTGGTCAAAAAGCCATTTAAATTAAATCACGTTCAGTTATTTTTCGAGAGGACAAATGTTAAACAGAATAACAAACACTTTTACCAGGGACAACTTTTTGCAAAATTTAACCTGTCTATACTAGTAATATAAGCTGAAGAGTTTGTTTGTTTTCTTGAACTCGCTAATCTCAGGAACTACTGGTTCGACTTAAAAATTATTTTTGGGTTGAATAGTCCATTTAATCAGGAAGGCTTTAAGGTATATAACATTACGTTATATGTAAGGAGTTATTATTATAGTTTGAAAATAATAATGGTCGAAAAGAACGAGCGGATTAGTTCCCACTCTTTTCTAGAGATGGCGTCCATTAAAAGTATTGTTTTGGCAACGGTGTGTAGATGGAGCTCTGGCAGATAATGGCAGACTTTAAAGCCCGTGTGGTGGGTCCTTTACGAAATGGTTGTCTTCAGCAAAACTGATTTTTGAATGCGTGTTTATTCGATATTTAGGCACATACCATATCGCATCGTGATGCACTTAAAATCATTTCAAATAGTTTTTTAATAGATTGTTGGCTATACTACGCGGGTAAAACCACGAGTACAGCTGTGCCCTAATAAAGGTTTTTGAAGTAACAGCATATATGCATTGTAATACAAAGGATATCTTTTTTCTAGTTTTTTGTTCAAGTGTTGTTACTTTTTATTTTCAGAGGTAGCCTTTGCGGAGCCGGATCACTCAGCTAGTAAGATATATTGTTCGTTATTGTCCTATTTTGCTATGATTTCCCTATTTTGAAGATGACAAACAATGCAGGGTCATTTGGTGAAAAGGGAGATATCACCTCCAATGTTTCACCTTTAGATCCATCGCCTTCTTTTGGAGAAACTGAGACATAAAACTTTGCATTGTGTCCCACTCTTGGGATTACCGAAGTATAAAGAGAGTGACTTTATGACTGCACCTTAGAAAATGAAGCATTGTTTCCTTTTACGTAAGTTTTTTTTTTCATCCCACAGGCTAGAGGTTGACTAAATTTTCACACACACCCCCTCCCCGATATGGAAATCAGATGATAATCGCTCTGTGCACAATAGGGTGGGGCGAAAAATAAAAAGTTTTTCAAATCAACTTCTAATAGTTGCCAAAAGTTGTCTTTAGTGATAGTTAGCTTTTGTGCAAAATTTGAGAAAAATCGGCTAACATCTTCAGGGGGCGCTGCGATCGCAAAGTTTTACCATAGCTTTGTTATGGATTTTATGGTTAAAATATCAAAAAGAATGCCTTTAGCTAGTCTCTTTGCGTTTTTTTTACTCAAAGCATATGAAATGACTCACAAACATTATTTTATATGATATATTTATATTTTTAAGAAATCACTTTTTTTCACGTTTTTGTTTCTTTTTAAATGCTTGAAATATAAATATATCATATAAAATAATTTTTTGTGAGTTATTTCATATGCTTTGAATGCATGAATATATCTTATGAGTAAAAAAATGCAATGAGATTAGCTAACGGCATTGTTTTTCATATTTTAACCATAAAATCCCGATAAAAGCTATGATAAAACTTTGCGATCGCAGCGCCCCCTGAAGATATAAACCGATTTTTCTAAAATTTTACACAAAAGCTAACTATCACCAAAGACAACTTTTGGCAACTATTAGAAGTTGATCTGAAAAACTTTTTATTTTTCGCCCCACCTTAGTGCACAATCCGCATAGAAGCTTAAGAAATAGTTTACAATAATACTTCATATCTGGAGTACAGGTAATATACAACCAGCGAATCCGCCCAAATGTAATATAAAATCATTTTAAAAACGACCGGTCAATGAACTCCTACTATTTTTTTTATGAAAGAATAAGGTTTGAAAACACTTTTCTTAGATAAATTCGCAGTAGTCACTTTGTTTTACACATTTCTAGAACGAAAACAGCTAGAAAAGGCTGTACTTGCCCGCTGGTTGGGGGTTGGGGTGCTGTGGTGCTGGTTGTCTAGGCACTTTTTTTTTCATTTCAGTATCCCAAAAAACTTGATGCAAAATCATAAAAGCTCTCTCAAATTTTTACCATTATTACCTATAGCATTTTTTTACTGTCATCTAGCAAATTCCACATTTTTTAATGATGCTATCATTTTTTCTAAAACGAAATTGTGCTTAAGTATTCATTTACTGGTAGGTCTACCTTGCCCAAGTCATGGTAGTACTGCCAGATGCGGCTGTCAGCATAAGTTATGGTATATGTAACAAGAATCGGCATGTCATGGTCAAATATCTTTCCCACTCTCCACCTTGTTACTTTGAGGTGCATTAGCCTGACAGACAGGTAAATCGCCCCATTCCAACTATATATATATATATATATATATATATATATATATATATATATATATATATATATATATATATATATATATATATATATATATATATATATATATATATATATATATATATATATATGTTCCACTTGAAATAACGTTTCAAACTAATTATAATTGAGAAAGTGGTAGTAGTGAAATTAATGCAAAGCAAAATCGCATAAGTCTGAATTACCCTATATGCTTAATATTTACGTTGCTTGTGTTGATTATTCATATTGATTAGCTTTAATACACCAGGACGTAAAAGGTTGAAAAGATAACAGTCGCGAGAATATAAAAACATAATATATGCAGAAATAAAACAGCAAAAACGTAAATTTTCCTAGTTATATACAGAACATAACTAGATAAGGTAGGTTTAACAGCAACAATCGAGTTATTCTAAGGATACAGCATCAAAAGATAAATAAAAACAAACAAACTTCAACTGCTGAAACCGATAAATGGGTGTAAAACTGTTTTGAAATTGTCATAGGCTACAAAATTGAGCACAAAATAATAAAAGGTTGAAAAATAAAATTGTTCTACTCTGTGTATGACATTTTGAAAGGTTTTGCAGAATTTTATTTTTCTCTTACTTATGATAACCCTTTAAATATAAATATCAAAGTCCTTCTTCACTAAAATACATCCTTTGTCTGTTTAGAATAAAATTTTGAGAGTTTGCTTCCCACGAATCACAAGAATTCTGACTTTTTAATTCAAGTAGACAATTAAAGTGAGTTCCCTAATGCATTATTTTCTTTTTTAGGTATATAATTATACGGTATACAGTGTTATATACAGAGAGAGTAAAAAAACTTTTCAAATAAAAGTCTTATTTGTGCAGTATAAGTTTTGCTATACTGTTTCGAGTGAACATTAATCACTCTTAAGTTATTTAGTTAGAAGAAATACATTAACGCGTTCATCTTAAACTGAATTAACTTTGATAGAACTTGGAATATTTCTCCGTTTCTCGACATAATTAATGATACGTTCAATAATCCTCTCTATTTATCTGTCTCCAACTTTGGGAAACATCTAATTAACTATTTTTCTCCCCTTGCGCTACCACAGAGATACTCCCTGCGGCTGTCTTATAATTGAAAACGGTCTTCTTTCCAAATTTTTCGATATTATATTAAGTTCATATTCACTAAAAGCAATTCACGTACATTGGCACCAAGTTTAAGTAATAACATCCGTTGGACGTAATTAATGAAGGAGTCTGCTCTTCCTTCGTTTTATTTGTTTTTCTCTTTTTTTATTCACTCGATTTACGCAATTTATTTAAATATCATTATAGTAAATTTTTCTAAATTGGGCTTATAATCTATTTAAACCCACAGTAGGGCAAGATGCTTAAGTTCTTTTAATGTGATATTTCCTTAGCAACTGTACAAAAATTCTCACACTGAGACATTTTCAAGACTACAATTACTGTTAAAATTACCAATAGGCATAGTTTGAAGTGCTAAAATAAGGGAGTATAAATAGGGGAATATGAGGCAAAGTGAAATAGTTAGCACAATTGGAAATGTGTTCTGAAAATCAGTTTACATAAAGAAGGAATAAGGTATTTTGTAATACAACTATCGTTGAAGTCTTATTTTTAATTTTTGGCAGTTATCTTGCACCTTCAAGAAAAGGGGAAAGTTTCCACTTGAAAAAAAATGGGGCAAAGTGAAAAAAACAGTATTTTTATAATGGATATTTTTCTGTTTGATGAGTTAGTAATTTTCATCAAATGAGTACGTAAATAAAGAAATAAGGAATTATTATTGAAAAAATTAATGAATAAACAAATAAATGAATTAATATATGAGAAAATAAAATAAGAGAATTCATAGTAAAATAAGTGAATGAATGAATAATTAGGGGAATTAATAAGTGAAAGAAGTGTGAAAAAATTAATAAATGAAGAAATACATTCTTGATTTAGCAAAGGAATGCATAAGCAAACGACATTAACTATTCGACTTTGCTCCATCCATTTTGCTTCGGTTGCACTTGACTAATTACATTAAACATTTAAAATCAAAACACGTGCTTAATATATACAAAATAAGAACGGCAATGGGCATCAGTAGATCTCAATTCATTTTTAAAATCACAACAACAAACATTTGCTCATTTTATAATAACAATGGATATACATCGCCAACTCGGTCATTTTGATCCATGGACTGCAGTTTCGTGCTTATTATGCACTCATCAGCATGGAATACGAAAGTGACCGAATTGAAGGCAAAAATCCTCTTAAAGAGCAAAGATAGTGAAAAAAAACTGGTACTTAATGTGAAATTAGAATACCAGCGAGCGACCGCACTTGGTACGGTACAATTCGTAAATTTTAAGGCTGATCTCGGGTATAAAGCAGCGAGTTACCGCCCCTAAGCAAGGGGTTACTCACTGCTTTATAACAATGAATATTTTTGAAAAACCACGAATGTTACAATAAAAGTATCATATTCTGAAGATCACTTGAATAAATTTTTTCGTTGATGTTTGGAGCTATTTAGTTTTTTAAAGGAATCACCTATTTAGAGAGAACTTATTAAAGTATTGCTAGACAACGGCGCTGTGTATAGACAACGGCGCGTAATTAGTCGTCCCTATATTAAACGATCAAGTGACTACAAAAAGTAAATCATTTGTTATTTTATTCAAATTGAGCTCAAACTTAAGCATCTTGACCTTTTTAGAGTTTTTATTTTAAAGCATTCTTCAGAACTTTACCTATAGTTTTGAATGTAGTTGTTGTTCCTTTTTTAAGTAAATGCCGATTAAAAATTGTTTTTATTTGAAAAAGAAAAATATGAGTAAATCAGTTATTTATACTTATCAACTACAACATGTCTTCATCGTCAAATATTTGTTGAAAATATAGTTTGAGAAGTGAGGTTTACTGTATAAATATTTTCATCAAGATCAGTAACTTTTCTCTTTGCTTTATTTCAATCGATTGTTTTATTTTCGAAAATACGTAAATATTTACCTTGTGAAAGATACGAATGAATCAAAAACAAACCAAGTGTAAATGAAAACATGAATAAAATGATGAGTTAGCTATTCATACACATTTGAAAGAAAAATAAGTATTAACCACAAACATGATACGTTTAAAAAAAAACTATCGATTACTATATAGGTTTCTTTCAATATCTCTAATAAAATATTGAGATTCTAAATTGCGCATTGTCGAGGAAATGGTAAACATTTTAATACTTTTCAAGTTAAAAATAATAATTACTAACACTTTTAGAAAACGAATGATCAACTAAAAAACATCTGTGACAATTATATTTTATATCGAAAGTAATTTGTCATTTGATATAAAATATCGATACTGAGGAAAAATATAATGGCAAGCTTATTTTTATTAAATATATCAAGTTCCTTTCAGAAAATATTAATGAAACAATCCTTGATTGACAAAATATCCCATCTTTCTAAGTTATATGATCATTCCTAATAAAAAGTTATATTCAGACATTAAATGAGCAGAAAAATTTTACTAAACTTTTTCTTTTTTGAAACTAAATTACTAACACTTTTTTTCTCATGTACGAACATATTAATAACGTGGAAACAAAGTTTTTAACGGAGTTCCCTAGCTCGTCAAACTAAACTAACTACTTTACATTGAAAACCTTTATTAAAGTTTTAACTTCCTCTGAAACGAGCATGCTTGTAATATATTATAAACCTATTCGCTATGTTCCTAAAAAGAGCTAATAGGGCATAAGGTTAGAAGTTGTTTCAATCTAATTAAAAGTTCCTCCAATAAATAATTTTGCCGACGCAAAAGAAACTATTTTTCCTCTTTAGTTTTTATTACTGTATCATATACTGACATTTACTTCACGATAATATGAAATCTCTTTTTTAAGATTATTTTTTTGTTGTTTTCAGTAATTCGAGATAGTGTAGACTTAGGGTGGTTCTTAGAATATAGGCACAAACTAGTTTCTTTTCTTTTTTTTTCTTTTTAGAAATCTACCCCCCTATTTATTTTGCTTTTGGAACAGTAGGTGAATATTAAACATTTTTCTGAAAATGTTTAATATAAATCCTGTCTAAAAGAGGTTTTAAGATGAAATAAAATAGCCAAATTCCTCAATTTTTGTAAAAGCAGTTTTAAAATTTCTATTTTAATTTAAAACAAATACTTGATAGCAGCAATAACTAAACTAAGGCCGGGAATTTCTTAACTGCAAAATACGTACGTTATTACAGCGTACTAAAAAGCTACCGCCCCTGCACGCTGTCACTCACCGTCCCTCGAAACTGTAAGTAATTCTACTCAGACCGCCTCGTAATTTGAACTCTGAGTTCTCTCGTTCTCTCTTACTATATCAATGAACTTAAAACAAGATTTTGATGCATATTTGATTTATTTAGTTTATTATGGGACAGAAAATCTTACTTTATTGTTGATTTAAAACTGAAAAAAAAAACATATTTTTGGTTAATAAATACAAAAAATACCTTTGTGCGATTGATGTGAAGTTTTAATCCAATGTTAAAGAAGCACAAATATACAGGTATACTGCAGACACGGGTTTTGAGGCTAAAAGGAACCCTTTTTTCAATTCAAGAAGTGTGAGCTTTAGAATGAAGAATCATCCGATAAAAGCTTTTAACGGATGATGGATAATCATCCTTTTATCGGATGATTCTTCATCCTAAAGCTCACACTTCTTGCATTGAAAACGGGGTTCCTTGTAGCCTCGAAACACATGTCTGCAGTATACCTGTATATTAGTGTTTCTTTAACGTTGGATTAAAACTTCACATATTTTTGGTTGTTAAAAAAAATGTTTCACATTTACAGACTTTGTGGCACCATTCCAACTTGTGGGGATGACGTAATTTTATTAGAGTTAGTTTTAGACCAGATGTAAGAAAATCAGGGTGAGACTTAAGAAAAAACAAGGTTGAAAAATATGGTTCACCCTAAGCTTACCTCCACCATCTAGAAGAAACCAAAAATTTGTAAAAAGTCCAGAAATAAATTATGGTATCTTTTATATATTTTAATTTGTTACCTGAAACAGCATCGAAGCAAAGCATACGTATATACTACACTGCAACATTTCTTGACAACAACATCGTAACGTCAGCGTGACGTTTGCGTAACGTTAGCCTACGAAAAACGAGCTATATAAAACATCACAGCCTGCTTGGTGAATTAAAGGAGATCGCTGACTGCTTGTGAGCTCTTATTGGCTCTGCTCGTAGTGAGGTTCAGTGTCAAGTTAAGTTGCATTCTAGTATAGTAATCGAGCATTAAAGAGAAAAATCAAGCTAATGTTTAGGGAAGGTTTCGAGATCTAACGAATTTCTCTCAAGGCTACAGGACATACAGATGCTTTTATGAGGAAAAAATGACCAAAACCGGTTTTAGACAAGGAGCAAATGATCTGAAAGAGTAGAGTTAGAAACTTGGATGAAGATTGCTACACGAATAGAAGGTAACGTAAAGGGAAAAAAATCCTTTAACCTCCCGTCACATTAAGTTGGGCTTAATAAAACAATTAGTAAAGCCATTCCATTAAGAAAGACTTACAATTTTCGGGATTATGTCAAACAAAAACAAAAGAAAATCTTGTAGCTCCGGACATTACGAAACTATAGGAAAGCAAACTGATTGAGCAAATAAAAAATAGAACAAACAACTTGGCATTAATAAAAGAGAAGTGCCCGGAAACGGAGAAGAGTGGTTGGTCCTTTTAGCAAGTTCTCAGATCACTATAAAGGGACTATTTTAAATAAATTGTGATAAACAACAACAGAAATTTAGGATTGTGGGATGTTTAAGGAGCTCTGGGTCAATCCATGTCAAATCACCCAGGGAAACGGGATTTTGTAACCCATGTCCTCAGATTTTGATAAAATTTGGTGTATTTAATGTTTTTATGATCGTAAGTAACCATATGAATTCTTTTATCCATATGTGATCTGGTTTTTGTTTTACAGGCAGCCAAACTTTTCAAAAAATTGCATTTTTTGTCAACCGCTAAGCCTAATCTGCATGTATACGTATCTATTCAGTAAATTATGACGGGTGCAGAAAGCGTTTAATATCTCTAAAAATTTCAGACATGTTGCTGAAAGTATGAGGATTTAATAAAAAAATACTTAAAATTTATATAATATAATTTTGTTTGAATAAATTTTGAATAAACTACGACAAGCAATTTTTTTATAGTGCAAAACATGAGTTTACTTAAGTGGCATTTCACGAAAAGGCGGAGGTCCTATTCAATAATGGAAGCATTCGAAATGAGCCTGAAGGTGTGCTCTATCATTGCAAAGAATAAAATTAGTGGTTTTTTACGTTTTCTCGTTGCTATTGCGCAATATACACATTTCAGTACCAAAATTTTTGAAAAAAAGCTCTAGTCATTTTCCTAACCTAAATTCCACTGAAAAGCAAACATACCTTTATTTTTAAGTGTATTTACAGCCCTAGTATACTACTTAAAAATCATCTTAATCCCTTATTAAGCAGAAACAAAAGTGAGAAATAATTTATGACTCCCAAATTCAGTTGTTAAGTTCAGCAAAATATCAGTTGTAGAATAAAGATGTGCAAAACATGAATTTACTTTAGTGGCTTTTTCGTGAAGAGGCGGAAGTCATATTCAATAATACAAGCCTTCGAAGCTAAAGGTGTGTTCTATCATTGCAAATAATAAAATTAGGGGCTTTTTTTCGTTTTCTTGTTGCTATTGCACAATATACACATTTCAGTACCAACATTTTTGAAAAAAGTTCTAGTTATTTTCCTAACTTAATTTCCAATATTTTATGTGAAAAGTAAGCATTGTTCATGCCTTTGTAACATAAAAAGTATTGTATTTAGTTTTAATGATTTATAATTATATTGAATGTGCGAAGAAGAGATAGGATAGCCCAATCTTTAAAGAAAATATAATAATGAAAAATATGAGTTTCTGGATATTATCGGATTGTTTGTCTTTGAAGTGTTTGTGTGATCCTGTTTTCAGAAAATTTAAGGAATATACTGTTTGATATTTTAACGCTCGACCTTCCTTGCATTTGCGCATTTATCAGGTCTCTTTTTATTTATCAAAATATAGGTGATAGTGATAAGAGGGATAAAGAATGTGAGTGGATAAAGCAGTGAGTAACCGCCCCTAAGCAAGGGCTAAGGCAAAAACATGCAATACACCACCAACTCGGCTATTTCGATCCATTGACTGCAGTTTCGTGCTTATTATGCACTCATCAGCATGAAATACGAAACTAGCCCAGTTGGGGGCAAAAATCATCTTATAAAGCAAAGAGAGCCGAAAAAAACTGGCAGCTAATGTGAAATTAGAACACCAGCGAGCGACCGCCCTTGGTACGGTACATCGTTTACGAGTTGAACCGTACCAAGTGCGACCACTCGCTGGTTTCTAACTTCACATTAGCTACCAGTTTTTTTCGGCTTTCTTTGCTTTGTAAGAAGGTTATCGTCTCCAACTTGGCTAAAAGGGGGCGGTTACTCAGTGCTTTATCGACTCACATTCTTCACCCCACTTATAACTATCACCCATATTTTGTTAAAATAAAGAAAAAATATCAAACAGTATATTCCTTAAATTTGCTGAAAACAGGATCACACAAACACTTCAAAGACAAACAATCCGATAATATTCAGAAACTCACATTTTTAATTATTATTTTTACTTTAAAGATTGTGCTATCCTATCTCTTCTTCGCTCATTCAATATAATTATAAATCAATAAAACTAAATACAATACTTTTTATGTTACAAAGGCATGAACAATGCTTACTTTTCACATAAAATATTGAAAATTAAGTTAGGAAAATAACTAAAACTTTTTTCAAAAATGTTGGTACTGAAATGTGTATATTGTGCAATAGCAACAAGAAAACGAAAAAAACCCACTAATTTTATTATTTGCAATGATAGAACGCACCTTTAGGTTTATTTCGAAGGCTTTCATTATTGAATATGACTTCCGCCTCTTCATGAAAAAGCCACTAAAGTAAATTCATGTTTTGCACATCTTTATTCTACAACTGATGTTTTGCTGAACTTAACAACTGAATTTGGGAGTCAAACTATTTCTCACTTTTGTTTCTGCTTAATAAGGGCTTAAGATGATTTTTAAGTAGTATAATAGGGCTGTAAATACACTTAAAAATAAAGGTATGTTTGCTTTTCAGTGGAATTTAGGTTAGGAAAATGACTAGAACTTTTTTTCAAAAATTTTGGTACTGAAATGTGTATATTGCGCAATAGCAACGAGAAAACGTAAAAAACCACTAATTTTATTCTTTGCAATGATAGAACACACCTTCAGGCTCATTTCGAATGCTTCCATTATTGAATAGGACCTCCGCCTTTTCGTGAAATGCCACTCAAGTAAACTCATGTTTTGCACAATAAAAAAATTGCTTGTCGTAGTTTATTCAAAATTTATTCAAACAAAATTATATTATATAAATTTTAAGTATTTTTTTATTAAATCCTCATACTTTCAGCAACATTTCTGAGAATTTTTAGAGATTTTGAACGATTTCTGCACCCGTCACATTTTACTGAATAGATACGTACACATGCAGATTAGGCTAAGTGCTTGACAGAAACTGCAATGTTTTGAAAAGTTTGACGGCCTGTAAAACAAAAACCAGATCACATATGGGCAAAAGAATTCATATGGTTACTTACGACCATAAAAATATTAAATACACCAAATTTTATCAAAATCCGAGGACATGGGTTACATGGCCGGGTGAACTGATATGGAATGACCCCTCTGAAAGTGCTTTTTCGGGATTTACTTCGTCCCAGTCCATTTTGGGAGATGTGAAAGAAAAGCAAGGTTAACAATTTCATTAAATATTAAGGATGTATGGAAAACTTAAGGCCAGTATAGTTATAGAACACACTGAATGTCAGCGCTCCAGTGAAGACTCGCTAACTAGAACTAGTTGAAATCGGTGAAAGAGGAAAAGAGTTTAAGAGAAACTGGGAATCAACATAATTTATATAATAAATTATGATATAATCTTAAGCACAATTAAATAGATATCTCAATAAACACAGCATGTAGCTTGTTTTACATTCTTTATTCACATTCAATATAAACAGTTGCTGAATATCGAACTGTAATTTCAAGTTACGATTAATAAACAAATGTTTTTTATTCATAACACAATAAGTACAGTACTAAGTAGTTTATTCCACATTATTTTTAATTATTTTCTCCACATTCAGATTTTTTTCTATGCCAAGGGCCACGGATAACAAAAATATTGCAGTGACAAGCAAGAGATATAAAGCAAACATTACCAGTTCTCTTAAACTGTCTTGCAAAATGAATTCTTTGCTTAATCTCGTAGTAAAATTAAGAACAGAAATTAAGTAATGAAATTAGTTTGCTTCATTGACTTTTAAGTAAATAATCTGACACTTGCGAATTTTGCACCAACCTCTCACAGCTTATTGACATTTAATCGATACCTTAGATACCAAAAGTTTTATATCTCTCATCCTATATTTCGCAGAGAAATCAATGCAACAGGCGGATGAAATTGAAGTGAAGTGCGTATTGATCTACGCCATGGGAAGCAATAGCCAAACATTGACCTGTTCTCTACTTCCATTAAGAACGATACGTGCTTTTATTTACTTTCTTTAGTTTAGTTTAGTTTATGAAAGGCGTTAATGGTTCACCGCACATATTTAGAAGCGCGTTGTGCATGATTGTATCATTAAGTATAGTACATTTGTTTTTATTCTCGGCTATAAAAGAAGCATTGAAGTACTGTAATGTTGAACTTCCAATATTAGCTTTAAACATCATAAGTCAATAACATTTGTAACTAACTTACGTTCCTGATCTCTTTTTAAATCTAAATTTTCATAAAATGTTCTTTCTCGAATAAAATTTCTCAGCAATAAGTTTGTTCTTTTTGTTATTTTTAATGTATCAAGTTTAGTGCTAAATGTTGCAACGATGGCTTCGTAGAGATTTGATAAGTTTAACTGAATTAAAATTAAAAATAATTGCTTTTGTGATATTCTACTGTCAAGATTACTTTCGAATTAAACGTTTTCAGTAATTGGAAATTGCTCGACCAATTAAGGAATGTTGGAATCCCTCAGAAGTTTGGTGCGAATTTTTAAGCTATTGCAAAGGCCTAATTAAGTTTTAAAAAATAATGCTGTAAGTTAGATCAATATAAATTGGTACAGAATCTATTCCTACTATCTGCTCAGTGGATATGTTGTTAGAAATAACTTCCTAGCAGAGTACTTGAATCACATCTGCAATAGCAGCTATCATTAAAATTTGGAATTAGTACAACTTTTTACACTGAGAAGTAATTCATGGTTAAAATAATGAGTTTTCTTAATTCTGCTAAATCAGACCATGGAGGGTAACTTGAGGTAACTCAAGTAACAGAGTCCCACGGCTGGATTTAAACGAATCGGAAGGAAATCAGTCTCTGGTAATTGAAGGGCTTGAGAGTTGAAGAGGTTATGTGACAAAACAGAAATTACGAATAATTAAAGCTCAAAGTTTTAATGTGTGCAATTGTTGCAACTTTTTTGTTTTCTGGTTTTGTCGTTAATGTGCGTATGAAATTGGTTTAATGATTTCTACTTTTTGATGTATTAAGTTTTATTTGCTTACCTGTATCCATTGCATGAGTGTTTATTTTTCAAAATGTATCATAGTCCCTTCATACTCCAAACCATTCAGTTAAAAGTATCATTAACTTATTATTTTAAATCCTAAAATGGAGACGTTTCTCAACTATGAAATTTACTAATGATATAATAACGGCCTATAATAAGTAAAATCTGGAAAAAAGAAAATGCTATTTTGTCTTTCTAGTCTAAAAATTCGAGGGAAGCTTTTATGTAAAAAAATGAGTTTTTAAACGATACAGGTTTTATTCACCTCTTACATCTGATGTTATAGTTGCTCTTCTTACCCTTTAATGAATAATGCGATGCAACTAGCAATACAACTGAAAATACTTCGGTGCGTTATGAATGTGAAATTGCTGTGCGTGAACCTTATCTTCTTTTTATGTTGACAAACTTCTAAGAGCAAAAATTAGTGTGATCGGTTTGCGTTTGCTGTCGCCGTTGCTTAGCATGCAGTTGAAGAGGACACTTCAACAAATGTAGAAGTAATCGCTGCTGGAGAGCATTGGTAACAGCATGATAAATATGAAACTGTAATAATCAGGACTCCTGAGCAATCATTGCTGCATTATTTGTAATGATAAATTCAGTATGGTGACTGACTAAAGTGACTAAATAACTCTTGTTTTGATTCAAGTGAAAGCACGATTAAAATGGGAAAACAAACTGATGTAATTTTTTTACTTCAGTAAGTTAGATATATACTAAAGTAACTTATGAAAATATATAAGAGCAAGTTATAAAAAGCAAGTAACTCCAGAAAGAATTTGTTGGTTAATTGTTTAAATATCCTGTTGTTCAAAAATACATCTTAGGTTTTTTATTAAACTTCAATTGATACATTATTTTATTCGAGAAAAAGGCCTTAAAAGCACAGTGGGAGGGAAAAAAGTATTCCATATCAGACCTTTATATGAAGAAATAACGAATTTCAGACGATAAAATAAAATCTCATGGAAACTCTAATTGAAACTATTCAGATCAATATTATGAATCTATATTTTACTTTCCCATCTGCTTTGTAAGGCGTTTGGAGTGGATGGCGCCATTAGGCGCCACTGTAATTTTAAAGAACTTGAGAGTGAACAAGTTGCTTAAACGAGACAGAAACTAAAATGGTTATTGATTAAGCCTGTTAGCGAGTCGCAGTTAGTGGAGCGTGGAAGGCAAAAGCTTCGGACGATGCTCCATTTTGAGACTTTTAATTACGAAACGAATTCTCTTCCACGTCAGCGATGGAATGTGTTTTGCCGAGAGCAAAACAGTCACAACGATTCATTAAATGCAGGAGCATGCAATCTGGGGGAACTGTTAGTTCGAGAAGACATTAACGCAATGTTGTTAATCAAATTAGTGTAATACGAGTGATTGTGCGCATGCGTTTCGCCGGAAACTGAGAAAGAAGTGTCATTAGTTTGAAATCGTCTTAGTTATTCGGCAATATAACTTGCGTTGTAGCAATAAATATAATAAACTCTTAGAAATAACAAAAGGTACAGAATAAAAGACAGCTGTTAGACTATTTAAATTGCTGTTGCATGAACTTTTAAGCATGCAATATCCATTATTTTTCCAGTCTTTTGTGAAACTCAGAACTATTGAGTTAGTGTAATCTGCAGTTTAGCAGTAGTCCATTTTTGATAATCTGGTTGAAATTTAGCTAAAAGTTTAGG
Source organism: Uloborus plumipes (assembly GCA_038373865.1). NCBI lineage: Eukaryota > Metazoa > Arthropoda > Arachnida > Araneae > Uloboridae > Uloborus > Uloborus plumipes. The sequence continues at coordinate 35,554 of JAXGGA010004977.1, read as the reverse complement.
GGAAACAAAATGCGTGACACTAAAATTTATTATGCTAGAATAGTAGCTGCTACGCCTATTATTGTAAATCACTAAATAATATTTTCAGCAATGATCCATATACGCTCTTGTCAAAGTTATACGGATGAGCAATGCTTAAACTGAAGAGTTAATCACATACGGTTTCTCAGGACATTTTGTTTTTAGTCGTGAACTGGTGAACTAATTATATACATTAAAATATATTAATTTTTTCATACATTTTTATTAATACGTATAGTCTACTAATTACGCACAACACATTGAGTTTCTAAACGCGATCTGTCGAAGTTACATTCAGCTCACTAAATAATTTTAATGAAAAATCGTACTTGTTTCAGAGGCGTGTGTGAAATCATTAGGTCAAAGATAAATTTCGTCCTGATGATGATGAAATAATAGAATTAATGAAAGAAAACGATTTAATTAAATCAGTATCAAAAGTTGCGAATAATTTGAACAGTTAGTGTCAATACCGCATTATCAATCTTCTCACATTAGCGGCCAAAGTGATAAAGTTAAGCTATAACTTTGATATTGTTTATTTCTATTTAGGGATTTGAGTAAAAAACAGAGTCGTTATCGGTTCAGAAAGACTTTTAAACAAAGTTCATATAGCTCACCTGGGTTAGCAAAAAATGCCAAACATCCGCGATTGTTTTGTTATTTACCTTTGTTTGTAACAACCGTGAAAATTTAATAGTGTGTGGATTTAAAGATAAAATGTTTACCCATATTGAAAAATGATTACCACGATTTATAACTGCTAATATACACATTGTTATCCAATTTCTATTACATTCAGAAAACAAATTTATTTCAGAAAAATGTTGGGGGGAAAATTTAAAAATAAGACTTTAATCGGTAATTGCGAGAAATTTTGAAATCCAAACTAGTAAGATAGATGAGTGTATCTCCAAGAAATTAAAATGTCCTCAGGTTTTCAGTTTTGCATTCCACATGTAAAATATTTATCATTTTCATCTTGATACACAATAAATCTACTACAACTTCATAAAAAGTTGAAAAATTAAAAAAAAAGAAAAATTAGTTTTTAATTATGAACATTTTCAGTGAAGATTGCACCCACCGACTGACGTAGAATGACTGCCAGGGTCTTTTCGTAAGCCGGTAGTCGGAGTCCAAATTTATTCAAAATACCAAAACATAACATACAATAAAACTAGTAAAAGAGCAATGTTTATTAATCTTAACGGAGACTTTCAATTTTATGCAAGTGTTATGAGTGAAATTTTTAATGTAACTTAGTATCAATCCGAACTTAAAGGACAAAACTGTCGTTTTAGCTGTAATCTCGTATTGACCGAGGTCGTATTAAAAGCTTAACTGCATATTACCTCAAAATTGTTACAAAGCTGCAGTTGCATGCAATAATGTCAATGACATTAGGACAAAAGTCCAATTAGTATCTTTTGAACTATTAATGGGCAGCACTGAAGACCGAATTTATTTGCTTTTGTGGAAATAATGGTTTTTAAATTGCTCATTTCGAGTAATCGGATGCACATTTCAATAATTACTTTACCATCGATTTAAGCCAGTTACTGAGCCCAATTCTAGGAAACTAAATAACATTAATTGCAGAGAAAACTAATGATTAAAATGTGTTCTTAAAAGCTCTTACTAAATCCAAAGCTTTGAACAAAATTATACTTTTTAAATATTGTTGCAACCATTTTCCTATTGAAATCAAAGGAACAATATTTCCTGCTAGTTAGAGAGTTCTAATGGGAGATTTAATCCATCCATTTGTGCAAAGACATACAATGATAAGGCAAGTTATTTGTTTTAAATTTACGGTCTCGTTACTTTTGAGTACTTAATGATATTTCCTTATTTCCTTTTGAAAAGCAAGGGATTAAATTTAAATTCTACCATATTTAAAAAACTAAAATAAAATAACTCGTAATTGCAGAAAAAACCCATTAAGTTACATTTTAAGTTGATAAAGTTTTCAGAGCATTATAAATTTAACAGATAAAATAATTTAAAGGATACATTTATGATTTTTTAAAAAATAATCCACTGTTTTAAAGTATCATCTTAAGTACGTCTGCATTAGGCAAACATTAAATTTTCTTTTGTGTCTTAAATAAGAACTTTTAATTTAAAATATTATTTTCACTCTATACATTTTTAAAGACAAAGAACCAATCAACGATAAGAACTAAAGATTTCTATTTGTGTCTTCAAAATATATTCGTGGTCAAACGAATATGACAAACTCAGATGACTTTCAAAATGATTTTATCATTTAAATGGATATGTTTTACGTTGAATCAAAATGGAGCCTGATGAAGAAACTAAGTTCAAAAGATGCAATAAGCGACTGGGCTCTGTACAGGGTAAAATATCCGAATCAGGGGTAATTTTTGTTTTTGTCCATTACAACTACCATGATTAAACAAGCAATAATAATATAAAATGTAAATGAAATTCAAAATTCTAGGATTGGGACCAGTTCAGCTTTAAAGCATATACAAATAATTAATCAATAGTTTTTAATATACTTTTTTTAAAAATCGATTGCAGATTTGATATCACTGGATGGCTTCTGTTCTACTATATGGCGCATAGAAGTCTGCACTTTTTGTCAAAATTGACTTACTGCCTGCAGGTGTTTCTTTGCTACATAATTTACCTAAATGCAGAGTTTTATGATCTTTGTGAATGAGAAACATTTTTTAAAAAGCTCTGAAAAGCTGGAATCTGATTCAAGTACAGTAAAACCGCTCTGGGGAGGACACTAACGGGTCCAACATTTTTGTCCGTAAAACAGAGGTGTCCAAAAAGCAGGGGTTGCATAATTTTTTAGCAATTTCAAACCGCTATATATTTTCTCTTTGGACCCCAATTGCGAGATCGTTCTCTTTTCAGATTGGCAGACTACGTTTCACATCCCGGTGTTCCATCTCCCCGGACCGGCTTACCGAGTCCTACTCCTTCTTATGATGGCGAAGGAGCACACACACCCATCGCAATTTCTTCATTGCGAAAAGCATAATTCTAATTCGAGATGTCAAAATACAAATTCATTTTCTTAAGTATTTATTTTACTTTATTGATATATTTTTAATCTCAACAGAATTATTCTAATACACTTTTATACCAGCATATTTTTTAAATATTCAACGGTATTTAAGGTTATACAATTTCAAACTATAAGAATGACGACCCTAATAAACCTAAATTCCGAATGGTCGTAGATTACAGATTACTAAATAGCATTACTGAATCGTTTAAAATTTGTTTGCCTAGTATTGCTGAGATCATGCATAATATTTCTGGTCGCGCTTATTATTCAGTCCTTGATTTAAAGTCTGCATTTTTCCTAATTCAACTTAAAGAATCTGATAGAAAGAAACTTGCCTTTTGTACTGAGTTAGGAGTTCATTTTTTACAGTGTACCTTTGTTTTTCGTCTACATGAATCCGACATCTACGACGACTGATCGTAGTTTTAAGAGTTGACGTTTCGTAATTTGACCAGAAGCAGGAATCTGCGCTGCAGTACCAGAGGTTAAAGATACTTGCTTGTTTCACAATTTTAAATGGTTTTAAAGAACCCTGTTTGATGCATTAACGACTGCAAATTTTTAAACTCATCATGGTGCATACTCAACGGAAATTATTTCAAAAAACAGCAAAAATCATGCCCATTTACAGAAAAATACCTTGATTTTTCTAATTCAGGTTGACAATTGACAACCAACTGATGTACTTTCCTAAATGATTAGACGACTCTAACTGTAGGAAACTTAACTACTAGCGATGTTGCTCAAATTATAAGTTATTGTATTACTTTTACTGAGCGGACTTAGCTTCAAATGTGTTAGAACATTTACTAAATAATCGGTTAATGTTGCTCGAATAAGGTTTTACTCGGGGTAAGCATTACTTATGTACTACAAACAAAACACATTACTCTTAAAAAATGTTTTCCCTATTTTAACGTCAAATGATTTTTTTTTAAAAATTGTTATGACATTCAAAGGATTATCCATCGACAAATCGCAGAAAATATCCAAGAAACATTCAAGCACTTCCTTCCTTCCTCTTTTTTATCTGAAGAGTTGTTCTCCATTATCTTAAAATTCTTAGAAGCTATCTACTCTGAAGTAGGAGCAAAAATCCGCCCAAGCCAACATAGTTTCACGCAACTTCAGTTCTTGTCTATTATCCACTTTAAAAATGTAGCTTAATCTAAAAAGCTGACAAGATAATGGGCTTTAGTAATGCATATCCCATTGTAAAGCTGCATTTTTCCGCTTAAAAAATTTACTCATGCTTTGAAAAGATCTTAAAGTTTCCCTTTTTAACGACTTAAGCTTAAAATGGATACGTTTAAACGAGAAGAAGTAGCGAAAGAAAAGAAAGCTCTTGATTTAACTGGCTGTTGAAAGAAATCGCATTTATCTTGAAATGGTTAAACTTTGAAGGATATGTGCAGAATTAAACTAAAGCTACATTTGAAATTTTTATTCTAAAGTCAAAGCATATTTAAGCACAATTAATGTTACCAAGAAAAGCAAATTTTCAGAGCACTGTATAAGTATATTCTAATTTTTGTTAAACCAGCTGTGTTGCCGGATGTTGCATCCACAACGAAAATAAAAGTTGTTAAAACTGACTGATATACATCGAAATAATACATTGAAATATATACATCGAATATCGAAATATCGAAGATAAAAGTTGTATATACAACGAAAATAAAAGTTATGTTAAGTGACGCATATTCAACAATTACTTTAAATAAAAATAAAACTAAAATTTCATTTAAACGTGTAGAGAATAGAATTTTTTTGACTCAAATTTTATGTTGAGAAATCTTTGGTTTCTTTTAAGTTTTAAGAAAGAAAAAGAAAACATAAAATCTGTGTGGTCTCCAGAACATCAGAGGAATTTTGAGCCAAATTTGGCAAAGATCCGATGAAACGGTGGATTTGTTTCAGGAAGGCACATATACACAATACACACATATCCATTATATATATATATATATATATATATATATATATATATATATATATATATATATATATATATATATATATATATATATATATATATATATATATATATATATTTATATATATTTGTGTGTGTGTGTGTGTGTGTGTGTGTGTGTGTGTGTGTGTGTGTGTGTGTGTGTGTGTGTGTGGGTGTGTGTGGGTGTGTGTGTGTGTGGGTGTGTGCGTGTGTGTGTGTGTGTGTGTGTGTGTGTGTGTGTGTGTGTGTGTGTGTTTGTGTGTGTGTGTGTGTGTGTGCGTGTGTGTGCGTGTGTGTAAGAAAACTGAGCGAAAAAATATAATAATCTAAATTGTCCCTAAGATATATAGACAGAGATAGAAATTTAAATGGCGATTCCAATGCGTCGTTCATGTTCTGCAAAGGTCATTCATTTTGGTCATTAGTGGACGTAATTATTTCTAAATATAAATCTTAATCAATTTAATGAAAGGCCATTTGTCAATGCGAGTCACATGAGTCTGAATCTACAAAGTTTTAATTATATCCATCTAAATGAGTTCATTTGAAATGAAGATTAGTTTTGAAATTGTTCTTTTTTTTGAAAAATTTGATCAATTGATGATCTAAAAGGTTTAATTAATTAAAACCATAGTCATTTTGATGATTGATTTTGTGATGTTAATGTCATTAAAAAATGCACTCTTTAGCATAAGGGCCGCCAAACTTGGCAGGTGGAACCAGAAGTAATCAACGTCGCGATATTTTAATTTAATTCGCAAATCATTTGCAACAAATATTTTTCATGAGGGATAATATAATTAGTTACGCAGTCTATAATTTCTAAAATGTGGTTATCTTTTTACCGATGAAAGAAATTAATTTATGAATACATTAGGCAGTGAATGATTTTGTAAAGAAAAGAAAAGTTTTGTTTATTGTAGAAATTAATAAGCACAACATTTCATTTTAATATTAATCTATTATTTAATTTTGTGAGACTGATTTCGTTGTTAAATATTTTATAGCCATGATCATAATTATCGACTGCCATTTTGATTTTCTAGTTCAAAAAAAAAAAAAAAGAGGGGAATCTAACATTTTTAATGACCAACAATAATAAGTTTGAAAATTAGCTGTTTTCTATTTCAATGAAAAAATAGAAACAGCTATTTGGAATGAATAATTAAAAACTTTACTGTTGTTACAGTCGTTGTTGACTACTCTAATTTTATATCGAATGAGATGAACTACTCAAGCACTCAAAAATCGTATAATATAGAGCCATAAGGCAATTAGAGAAGTTGATCTATCTCCTTGAAATTTACTTGGTGTCTTCCTCAAGAACTCAGAAACCTTCCCAACTAAAGCCCGTCCGTTTTAACAACCAGTAACAAATGAACGAGTAACAGTACAAAAAAAAAAAAAAAAAAACTTGATAATTTGGTGATAATTGTGAATCACCTTACTGATTTACCCAGAAGGCTCCTAGAGTATTTCAGAAAACATTGCACGCCAATGCCGAACTGATTATTAGCCTACTACTTTTGCAAAGCTGCAAACGCAGGCATTGTATTTCGTCTTCGTTGAGAGCGTAGTCAAACTGGAAGTGCAGCCTTCAATAAATTAAGGCGAAGCTTTTATTGAAGAAGATAATCCTATCTTTTTTAGCCCTAGTAACTAAAAATAGTTTTCACAACAGTGAGAAGCTTGCATTTATAAAACACATTGCAATTCAGGAAAAAAATTTCCCAAAAATACTTAGTTTTCCCGTGAAAATCCGTGAAATCTCAGAATGTTGACCGGAAACAATGTGTGACGCCTCCTGCTCCAAATGAGATCTTGTAAGGCCACTATATAAACGAGCCGATGTATCAGCTTAAGTTCGACTACTTTGGATTCAGCCCGTTTGAGTGGTGGTCATTTCGGGCGAGTTACCGCATTTTGGTAAGTTTTCACTGTAAGCAGTTATTACCGACATGTGGCGCGATGGTTGGCAAAGCTTGGCAATGTCCCGAAACTGTACTCTGCAGCAAGAAAAATTTTTATCCAAAGTGGTTAAACTTAAGGTGATGAGTTTGCCTGTCTATAAGACTTTGGGTCTCTGCTACTCTGCCGTGCTAAGCGCAAAAACATTCAGATAAAACCGTTTTCAGAATTTCATAAAAAATATTTCCCGTTCTCAAATGATCACATAATTTTGTATTTAGGTAAAGTACGTCACAAAGAGCCACCTGGTGGCGATAACTCTATTTTGTTAAAAAGTGAAGATACAACTTTTGTGCTTAGCACGGCAGTATTAGTGATGTCATTTTGGAGTGATGTCAATAACGCGTGACTTGATAGGAGTTGCTCGAAAAAGGGATTTTTTTTTTCATCTCTAACTCGCAAATTACTTTAAATATTTATATATTCCCTTGTTTCTTAAACACAGTAATTTCTCTTAAACAAAGTAAATAAAAAATATGTACCGTACACAAAACAAAACATTTAGTAACAGTATTATATTACTCAAGGAATAAGCAGCTGTTAAGGATAATAATACACTAGGTGGCCAAAAGTATCCGGACAGTTTCAAAAATTCGCATTTTTACATATAGCTGGAGAAATAAGTGATCAATTGTTCTTTAACTTTAGTCATACAAAATATAGGCTTCACCGAACATTTCCAAGTTGAAATTAAATTACCCTTGCATTTGGGGACGATAAGAAGGGGGGTCGAAAGAATAACCGCTTTTTGACCATAACTCTTTGAAAATAGCTCGGAATAAGCTATGCATTTCAGTAATTAATTAGCATACTATGTATAATTACTATACAAATTCAAATGAACGCACCACTCTTACTTCCGAAGATATGAAACATTTTTTAAAAAACGGCAATTTTATTTGAAGGGTTTTTGCTCATAAGACGCAGAGTTTTTGATCAAACCTTATCAAAACTTCAGGAAAGATGACAAAATACAAGAGAAAGAACATACTAAAACAGTTTTTAAAAATATTAAAAATCCGATGAGATATGAACGTTAAAAGGAAAAAAAATTTCACGGCGCATGCGCGAACGACAGAAATTTATAACTACAAAAATATTGTAGCCTGGTATATACTGCATCTTATAAAAAAAGTTCCAGTTGAATATCATGAAAATTGAAAAAGATATCAGCGGTCTAGTGAGCTGTATTTCATTCATTCGCAGACAGTACATACATATTGAGGGTCTGTCCACAAAGAGCTATTTTTAAAATAAAGGTTATTTCGTCATCGTTCAAAATCAACGTTTCAGGGGGTCTCCGTATACTTTTGGCCACCTACTTATAAGGTCTTTTTGGCCGAATGGGCGAAATGTGACTTCTATGCCAAATATAAATTTTTAAACAGTATACAATTTAACATTGAAAAATATGCTCGATTGTTCCCACACTATTTGTGAACAACCCCTCTCCATTTATGAATTAACTGCAAATGAATGAATTACAGCTCACTAGATCGCTGATATCTTTTTCAATTTTTACGATATTCAACTGGAACTTTTTTTATAAGATGCAGTATACACCAGGCTACAATATTTTTGTAGTTATAAATTTCTGTCTTTCGCGCATGCGCCGTGCAAAATTATTTCCTTTTAACGTTCATATCTCATCGGATTTTTAATATTTTTAAAAAACGTTTTAGTATGTTCTTTCTCTTGTATTTTGTCATCTTTCCTGAAGTTTTGATAAGGTTTGATCAAAAACTCTGCGTGTTATGAGCAAAAACCCTTCAAATAAAATTGCCGTTTTTTAAAAAATGTTTCATATCTTCGGAAGTAAGAGTGGTACGTTCATTTGAATTTGTACAGTAATTATACATAGTATGCTAACTAATTACTGAAATGCATAGCTTATTCCGAGCTATTTTCAAAGAGTTATGGTCAAAAAGCGGTTTTTCTTTCGACCCCCCTTTTTATCGTCCTCCAAATGCAAGGGTAATTTAATTTCAACTTGGAAATGTTCGGTGAAGAATATATTTTGTATGACTAAAGTTAAAGAACAATTGATCACTTATTTCTCGAGTTATATCTAAAAATGTAAATTTTTGAAAGTGTCCGGATACTTTTGGCCACCTAGTGTATTAAGCGCTCATGTTACATTAAACTATTATTTTTTCTCGATATCAGTTAAAGGATTTTTATTTGAAGGTTTGTTTTATGGAAATACTAAAGCGTTAAGCAGGCTATTGATTAGAAGATAAATTTATATTTGAATGTATGTGTGGAAATTTCTGCCTTGACGTTAATGTAATTCTGAAACGTCAATTTCAACCCGATATCTGCTAAAATGGGCTAACATGGATTCATTTACGGAACGTATTCGATTAATTTGCAAGCTGAGCTATATTAACCGAAATGCATTCCAAATGTTCTATAAAGCATTGTATTGATTTTCTACAAGCGTATAATACCAATCAATGTAACTAAAACTCGTCATCAAGTCGTAAGCTCGATTGAAATAATTCATTTAAGTTTACGATTGAATTAATATAATGTGCTGAAGTACGCATTGCAATGAAAATTAATGCAATAAAAACTCCCAAGTGGTAAGTTTCATTTCAATTTGGGTCCTACAGCTTGATAATTGTATAATAGGCGACCGATATTTTTTGTTTCCCTTTTTAAATGATTTTTTTTTTCAATTTCCTATAAGGCTTTTAACTCCTTTTAAAGTCACATAACTCGTTTTATATTTTAAGTGGCAGCTAGTAAGTTAAACATCGCTCGCACTAACACAGATCAAAGATAATTAGCGTAATCATCGAAATATGGTACCACCTGTCATCCCCACTTATTTTTTTTTGTGTATAATCTAGCTTTAATTAATTTAAATAAACAATTCTAACTTTCTTCCTATTTTTCAATTTAGTTCAGGCTAGAAGACCACATATCTAAAATTTTTATATATATATGAGATTTTTGGGTGATTTCTCTATGAATTTGACCTGCTGATTCCGAATCCGTTGAGTGCCAGACGCTAAACCTTGAGCATATTTGTCAAAATGCGCGAAATCCAATATGGCTGCTATAAAAGGAATGAAGCCAATTAATGGAAACTTAAGTGCAATGAAACATATTTTACACTTAAAAATGATTGTACTCTTTAGTCAAAATACAGTTCCTTTGAAAATAAATATGTATGAAAAGTATACGAATAAAAAATTTTACCAAATGATAAAATTCAAGATGTCAGCTTAAAAAGTTGTAAGGTTTAATTTTCAGGTATTAATCAATTTTTAACCCGTAATTTACCTGAAAATTGAATGTTTTAGCAAAGATAAATGTTCAAAATGATATGCAGGGATCATAAAAAATGTGATTTAGCCTAACAATAACACTAAAAATATTTAGAAACATTCCAAATTTAAGTTTCGGGATTTTGCCGGTTTAAACCAATTTCCTTGAAGAAACAAGTTTATTTTACGAAAGAGCTTTCTATATTGATACAAGTTGCACGAACGCGGACTTCTCGCTGTTGTGCAAGGTATTTTTAGCTACCAGTTGGAAGGTATATCCAATGTGTTTGTTTAGGGTTTCGCCTTCAGCTCGATTACACATTGTGCAGATTGACTTCACCCAAATAAGGGTATGTGCAATCTTTCGATGTTGTAGTTTTGCAAGAATGGCAAACTAATAACTTCAAATGCAGAGGACTCGGGTGAAATTGGCAATTCACAGTGGCATGTACACTGCGATGCAAAAGTTTAGACAAAATGCAAATATGTGAATACAAAGAAAACTATTCAACGAAATGCGTTCAAATTTCTACTGCAGGTACACAATATGGTCCCAAACACGTGTCTGGAGTTCTTTTAACTATAACTGGAATCAAATTTTGGATATTACAAAAGACATTTTTTTACATTGTTGCAAAAGTTAAGGCAATAGTCAGATTTTATGCAAATATCCCTTGAAATGTGATTGGTGGAGGAAATGCGGGACTGTATTATTCATTTATAAAGTGCAGAGATTGCTGAATAAATAATCAAAATCTCAAAAGCTCTTTAGTTCTCGTGTAAAGAAGATGAGTAAGTTTGGAAGGCAAAATTTGAAAATGAACCGACTTTATTAATTTTTTGTCTTTTAAATCGGCTCTAGTATGGTAGTACATTGTTTTTTACTTTGTGGAGAGCAAATTCAGACATGCGTATTGATCAAAAAGTCCAAGAAAAATTATATTTCTTAAGGATGAAGGAATTGAAAAAACGGCTCAGACTGACGATTCGCCCCTTAATGGAGGAAAGTTGGGACTTTATTATTCGAATATAAAGTGCAGAGATTGCTGAATAAATAATCAAAATCTTAATCCTACAAAACTTCAACTTGGGTCAAAAACAGCACGTGATAGCATAAGTAGATGAACAACTGAATAGGAATGCATAAAAAACCCAAAGAAATGTGCTTGAGCCTTTTCGTACAGAGTGTCCCAAATAAGCCATATTTTATTGATAGAAGCAGCACAGCATATGATCATTGGATATTTCTCAAGTCCCGTGAAAAGAATTATAATCCATCTAGGCCATCCCAATTTTAATAATTTTTATCAAAGAAAGTACCATTCATTTTTTAGTCACGATGATACATATGCTGCTTTTCACATTAAAATCTGGCTTATTTGGGACACTCTGTCCGAAAAAGCTCAGGCACAATTCTTTGTTTTTTTTTATGCATTCCGATTCAGTTGTTCATCTACTTGTGCTGTCACGTGCTGTTTTTGACCCAAGTTGAATTTTTGTAGGATTAAGGCGCGAATCGTCAGTCTGGCCGTTTTTTCAAGTCCTTCATCCTTAAGAAATATAATTTTTCTTGAACTTTTTGATCGATACGCATGTCTGAATTTGCTCTCCACAAAGTAAAAAACAATGTACTACCATACTAGAGCCTATTTAAAAGACAAAAAATTAATAAAGTAGGTTCATTTTCAAATTTTGCCTTCCAAACTTTCTCATCTTCTTTTCACGAGAACTACAGAGCTTTTGAGATTTTGATTATTTACTCAGCAATCTCTGCACTATATAAATGAATAATACAGTCCCGCATTTCCTCCACCAATCACATTTCAAGGGATATTTGCATAAAATCTGACTATTGTCTAAACTTTTGCAACAATGTAAAAAAATGTCTTTTGTAATATCCAAAATTTAATTCCAGTTATAGTTATAAGAACTCCAGACCTGTATTTGGGACCATATTGTGTACCTGCAGTAGAAATTTGAACGCCTTTCGTTGAATAGTTTTCTTTTTATTCGCTTATTTGCATTTTGTCTAAACTTTTGAATCGCAGTGTATATGAGAAAACGTGGTCTCAAAGATTCCACTGAACATTAAGAAGGTTAAACCAAAGTTCACGTTCACCGCAAAGAAGACTAAAATCTGTGATTCACATCATACATCGGGCACAATTATGGTATATGGTTTAAATTATTCATCAAGAAAAAGTCTCCTTACAGAAATTATTTCAACGCCAGCTGCGTGAGTGATTTTTTTAATGGTGTAGAAAACCTTATTAAGCACGACATACAAACCATTCTAGCAATACACAATCTGCTTGAGAGACACCATAAATTTAGCACTACATCACAACGTCGAGCCACACAAGAGAAAAATGTCTATTGCGTTTTTCAACTTAGTGAAAAATCACCACTTTCTAAAAGAGACATCGTACTGAAAGTTTTACCAAATAAAACACAAATAATTAAGTTTGTTGTGAGCAGAATGTGTTCGATTCCCAAGCCAATGTGTAATTGTTACTGTTACCAATCCTTTTCCGATTAAATTGGCGTTGGAATTCAACAAACTTTTGTTTCTTATGAAGAAGCTGATATGATTATGATTTACTACTTAGCTAAAGTCAGTAACCTTCCTAAAGAATTAAGAAACCTTCCAAATAAAAGTCAGCCTTTTTACTGCAAGAAATTGGGAACTTTCCAAAAACTCTTCTGTTCGCCACTTTTCTGGCTTACCAGGAAGGCTCCTGGAGCAGTTTAACAGATTTGGCCAGTGCTAAGGCAGAAATTGCAAGAAAATAGCTGAGCTGCTTATAAGTTTGCAATTCTTGCACAACTACAATATCGAACGATTGCACATACCCTTATTTGGGTGAAGTCAATCTGGACAATCCGTGATTGAGTTGAAGGCAAAACACTAAACAAACACATTGGATATACCTTCCAACTGGTAGCTAAAAATGCCTTTCACAACAGCGAGAAATCCGCGTTCATGCAACTTATATCAATATAAGAAGCTCTTTCGTAAAAGAAACTTGTTTCCTTCAAGGAAATTGGTTTAAACCGGCAAAATCTCGAAACTTAAATTTGGAATGTTTCTAAATATTTTTGATGTTATTGTTAGGCTAAATCACATTTTTTATGATCCCTGCTTATCATTTTAAACATTTATCTTAGTTAAAACATTACATTTTCAGGTCCATTACGGTTTAAAAATTTATTAATGCCTGAAAATTAAACCTCAAAACTTTTTAGGCTGACATCTTGAATTTTATTATTTGGTAAAAAAAAAATTCGCATACTTTTCATAAATATTTATTTTCAATAGAATTGTACTTTGACTAAAGAGTACAATCATTTTTGAGAGTAAAATATGTTTCATTGCACTTACGTTTCCATTGATTTCCATCATACCTTTTATAGCAGCCATATTGGATTTCGCCGTTTTGACAAAAATGCTCAAGGTTTAACTTCTGGCACTCAGCGGATTCAGAATCAGCAGGTCAAATTCATATAGAAACCATCAAAAAATCTCATATATATAAAGATTTTAGGTATCATGACATTTCAATGGACACTAGCCTGGACCAATTGACGATTTTTGCCAGCGAGAATATTTCTTCTACAATTTTATTAAAATGGAATATTTATTTGTTTGCAATCGGATCCCTTTTTGCAGGACGAAATTACTTTTACTTTGTATCTGTCTCTCTCTTTTTAGTAAAAACATTTCAAGGCAATATGTTTTTATCATGTTTCATCTCAACAATTGTCACAGTGAGGACGACGATCAAAATAAAACCTATTTAACACAATGACTTGCATCCATTATTATCAAACAAAAACACGCACGAAAATTTAATGCTTTTTGTGCTTCTATATAATGCGTCTGACTCAAGTGCCATTAATATTCTTCTCGTGCAAAGTTTCGAGTCAAGAGTTTGAGAGAAACATTTATTTCTCTTCATAAGCAGAATATATATTCGCCATTTGCTCTTCGGTTCGGCAACAAGGATTCATAAATAAAGATCTCGGAAGTCAGAGTGGTGAAATATTACGTTCTTTCCGCCTCTATTGCCATAGTATATTTTTACAGACTAAGAGAAATGGAATTTATTTTAAAAGTTTTATGTGAATGAAAAGAAAGCTCGATGGGAGGATCATCAGGATAGAATCTGAAGGTAGTATTTACTTATTTATTCCAATTATTAATCTTGACATATTTTCAACGTGACATTTCTAAATACCTTCAAAGCCAAACAGCAGTTTTCGTTGACAAATATTTCATCTTTCCGCCTTCAGATCTTACTGTTTGCATTTCCACAGGAAGAATAAATAATCTTCGTTATTACTTTGAATATTCCCATCCTAAAATCAATATGTGAACAAATTCCGTGTATTTTCATTTAATAACTAGTTACAGCTATCTTGACCAGTTTTATTGTCAAATTGCGATTGTGTATTGCTGGTATTGACTAAGTATGGTGATGGAGGGGAGAAGAAGCGTAACCATACCATGCATCAGTGTTCAAAACGAGACTTAGAACTTGAAAGGTTGAGAACCCTTGACCACAACAGTTGTTTCTTTTTTTTTTTTGCAAACTGTAAATAATCAAATCCAACAAGTGCTCGAGATATTTCACGAAAATGACATTTAACTACAATGATACTTAGAAAAATAACAGAGCTTTCAAAAAAAACTGACAATATTATAAAGCAGTAAGTAACCACCCCTAAGCCAGAGCTAAGGCAAGAAACATGCAATACATCACAAGCTCATTTATTCCGTCCATGGACCGCAGTTTCCTGATTTGCAAACTGCAGTCCATTGATGGAAGAAACGAGCTGGGGGTGTGTTGCATCAACAATATTATGTTTGTTTTGTATCTCACCAAGTTGCTCGGGTAAATTCCTACTTTAGGGTCCGGATTTGGCGATTTTTTTCAGACTGTAGCTTAAGGTTGCAATCATTTAGCTTAAAATCGCCAAACAATCCAATCATCCAATTAAAAGTCCAATGGTTTCCAGATTTAATAATTTATCGCCGGACCTTAAATTAGGTTTCATCCGTTGCTCGTTTGATTCCAGGGTCCCATTTCGTTTCCAAGCTGGGTGAGCGAAGGCCTTCGATGGGGGACGACAGCGAGTGCCACTACCGGCTGGTGAGCCTGGGTGGCGCCGCAGTTGGCAAGAGCTCCATCCTCAAGCGATTTCTGTTCGGCACCTACTGTGACAGGCACAGGCCCACCGTGGAAGACCTCTACAGCAGAGAGTTCGACATTGGTGAGTACGAGCGCTTTTCCGCTTAAATACACCATAACGGCGAAATGTGGCTTATAATTGAAGAGGTAAGTGGATAAAGGTGATTTTTCCCGAAAACCTCTATATCTCGAATTTCGACGACTCTAATTTTTGAATTTCATCTCCAGCCACCTTCATAAACGGTTTAACTTGGGGACAAAATCATCTTCTGCAGAATCATTCATGGACTATGTTCATACTTAAGAGCAAGAATCTGAGAAACTGTCACGCCTAGCATTATGAGGTGATTCATGACCTCTCAGATTTTCTCACAAAAATTACCAAATGTTTATTATCTTATTGAAAGACCAAATCCAGAATGTTTTGCTCTAAAGTTGAGTTGTTTAGTTTTTATGGGCCCCTAAAGATGAAGGTGCGGCATCAAAAATTAAGCGGATTTTTAAGACATGGAAGTTGCCGTGAGCCAAAACTCTTACCAGGAACTGTTTAACTCCAATTTTCTTTTTGTATATGGAATATAGAAGGTTGAAACTTTACAAAATGAATGTTAAATTTGTGGTAAGTTGTTGCCGTAAGGTCAGTAAAGGCCCTCAAAACAAGGCATTTTCGACGCTTTTTGGCGTTTTTGAGGTCCAGAAACAGCTTGTACATTTCAATTGGCACGGCAAAAGTAGTGTCGTTTGAAAGACCAGTGTAAGCACTTTGAAATAATGTATAAATAACCGAGGAAAGTTCAACGTGCTTTTAGTTGCGTAAGGCCGAAATATGAAAAATGTCATATTTGGCCGATATTCAAACGGTCATAACTTCCTTTGCCAACAACATATTGAAATATTTTTCTGCCAATGTCATACTCTATTCTTCGTCTTAACAGCACAGTTGAGTCCTTTGAGGCGAAATGTAAAAAAATTTTTTACAAAAAATGTACAGGAAAAAATAAATTTTTTGTAAAAAAAGTTTTTACATTTCGCCTCAAAAGACTCAACTGTTCTGTTAAGACAAAGAATAGAGTATGACATTGGCAAAAAAATATTTCAATATGTTGTTGGCAGAGGAAGTTATGACCGTTTGAATATCGGTAAAATATGACATTTTTCATATTTCGGCCTTACACAACTAAAAGCACGTTGAACTTTCCTCGGTTATTTATACATTATTTTAAAGTGCTTACACTGGTCTTTCAAACGACTTTACTTTTGCCGCGCTAACTGAAATGTACAAGCTGTTTTTGGACCTCAAAAACGCTAAAAAGCGTCAAAAATGCCTTGTTTTGAGGGCCTTCACTGACGTTACGGCAACAACTTACCACAAATTTAACATTCATTTTGTAAAGTTTCAACCTTCTATATTCCATATACAAAAAGACAATTGGAGTTAAACATTCAACAGTTCCTGGTAAGAGTTTTGGCTCACGGAAACTTCCATGTCTTGAAAATCCGCTTAATTTTTGATGCCGCACCTTCATCTTTAGGGATTCATAAAAACTAAACAACTCAACTTTAGAGAAAAACATTCTGGATTTGGTCTTTCAATAAGATAATAAACATTTGGTAATTTTTAGGAGAAAATCTGAGAGGCCATGAATCACAGGCGTGACACTCTCTCAGATTCTTGCTCTTAAAGGTATGCATTAACTTGCTACCGATACAGTCATCACAATTAGTGAAACTTAGACTCACAACAGTAAAATATTCAACGATATCAATGCAAAACAATGTATCAAGTATTTAACTTTGTTCCAATTGCTTATTTTTGTAAATTTTATCATAACCTCTGTATCTCGAAACCTCCGTATCTCGAATTTTTCTTCTGGCTCGCAAAATTTGAGACAGACAAGTTTGACTGTATGTGACATTTTTTTTAATTTCTGAAAAAGCTTTCAAAACAAAAAAATGTTGTGTTATTTTTTTTTATCGTTTTTCTCAACGGGTAAAACGCGGTCATATTCTTAGTTACCAACCACTTCTGTGACTAAAGGGACATGATACTGATGGACTTATCACCTTCATCCATGGTAAAAAGTAAGTTTTAAAAAATGTCACATATCACTTGTCCCTTCAATTTTACAACGATAAGTACGGTATCGTGTCGTCGACTGTACTGCTTTTCCATTCAACGATATCGTTTAGAATGACATCTTACTCTTTTCAAAAACCTGGCAATAATTGCCTTGAACTTAAAATATTATTTAGCTTTAATTTATGTTTAGTTAAGATCAAACAAATGTACTTAAAAACCAGTGAAAGAGCATGGGTATACCCAACTAGAAGAGAGGTGAGAATCATGAAAAAATATTACCTTTGGAATTTTTAGGGGAATTGTTTTTAGGAGAATTGTTTTCTATTTTTTGGAGGGGGATGCTTTTAGGGGTTTTTTCGTATTGGCGAAGGGAGGTGCCACTGTTCCTGGGGCTATGTTCATTCCTGGAAAGAGCAAGGAAATAACATAAAAATCAAATTGCCCGGTCTAAGAGAACGTTCTTAAAAACAAAAAAATATGTAATTCATCTAAAGTGTTAATTATCTTTTACTGTAAAAAGACGATAAGGTACCTAAGTAAATCCATGCCCTTAAGTTAAAATATCTGCTTTCCATTAATTTCATCTTTAAAGGCAAGAAAGTTTTACTTTCTACTTTACATATGCCGTAATTATATCAACCGGAAGCAACTGATTTAATGTGCAGGTAGAAATGCCTCAGTGCTTGGCACACAGAAATCATTTATAATATAACTTGGCGCGCTATTGATTTGCTGCTTTGGGAGAGGGAAAAGTGTCTGATTAAATCAACATATATTTACGCTTAAGAAGTAATTGCATCGGAAAAATGGCGCAAGTGGGCAGCATTTGAGAAGACAATTGACAATGCTTGCTCTATCAATTTAATTTCAAGCAGGTGACTCTTATTTAGAGTAAATTAAATCAAATTTAAAGACATCGCTTCTGTAAGTTGGAGTGCCTGTAGGGTACAAGTGACGTTTTATACTTTAATTTAAATTCAAATCTATTTTGCACTTAAACTTTGATACGTCCCTTTGAGTATTTTGCTAAAACTACATCATAATTTTTATATTCAATAAAAATCATTAATTTTAGTTCTAAGCTAAAATATCACTTAAATAAAGTGAAAGACGCTTTTGGAGCAAAACAGTCGTTCCTCCTAAATATATCACTTTGCATTCATATACGAAACGTAAATTAACCTTAAAAATTGATAATTTTCTGATAGCTAAGACAACGGAAAATAAATAAATTATTAAGCAGAAGTTTCTCATTTATAACAAACTTTTCTTTAAATGGTTTCAATGGTTCACTTTTAAGAAAAAAAATTAAGTTTTTCTAAAAAAAAATAACATAGTCACAAGAAATATTATCAGTTGAATATTTACTGAAAACGATCGCTCGTTTCAAATCTAGCCATTCTTATGTTCATATATTTTTTTCTTCTATGACGTTTGCTTGAATTTTTTCATAAGCTAACAACAGGAAAAAAAAAGTTTTGAAAATTATGTCCTATAACCTAGAAAATGTTCATATCTTTGGAAGTATAAGTGTCACAAGTACTTCATAAAAATGTGAAATAATTATGCATAGTATGCAAATTAATTTCTTAAATTTCACCTTATTTCGACCTTCGTACGAGAAACTATGGTAAACAATTGTTTGTTTTGTTCCTTAAATGTATGGGAGATTTAATTTTTTATTGAGAAATATTAACTGACGCCTATATTTTATGGGACAAATGTTATAGAGGCAATTGGTCTCTTATTGGTCTTCCTCAAGAAATCCTTAAAAATGCGAATTCTTGAACGTGCCCCAGTATGTTTGGTGATCCAGTGGATCGTCGGATTTATATCTTCCCTTAAAGTGTACTGATCAATTTTTCACGTGATTGAAATGTGACAAAAAACTCCTCAAATCGAAAAGTGAAACGTATTAATGAATAGGTTCTTAAGAAGACGGACAGACCGACAAGTTTATTTAGTAACATGATTTCATATAGCAACACATCTTAATTATATATATATATATATTTTTTTTTTCATTTAAAATATCTATGAATTAACTAATGTATGTTTTTCTACTTTACTTTTAAGCTTGTATTGACCTTTCGATAGAAAATAAATGTTTGAAATTACAATCGATTTCATGCAAATTATAGCTTGCCTTTCGATTTGCTATAAAGCAATTTTCGGCTTAAATATTGCATAGGGATAGTTTAATAAAATATCGTATCATTTTATGGCCAGAAAAATGACTACGTCATTAATAGTGAAGCACCAGTCATCGTATTCGCAAAAATTAATTTTTCATCATGGAACTAACGAACAATTAATAAATCCTGGTTACAGTCATTTAAATTGAAGCTTAGTGAACGCAACAACACATGTACAATCATGACATGACATTAATGTCCAGAATAACGGACATGAAGAATGGTGACTGCGTTTGCATAATATAATGTTGTGCTCATGATTGTTTAAAGCAGTAGCGTTTGTGAGATTATGAAGTTACAGGACGTTATACTAAAAGAGAGAAATAAACCGCTTGGCTGTAACTATGTATTGTTTCCAAGAAATTAAAATGAGCTTACTGGCATCTGGCGATAAAATGGCAGAGCATGGGTGAATATTCATTAATCATTCACAATGGGGCAGCACAAACTCAACAATAATGTTACCAATGTACACATTTCACCCGTTATTAAGTGAAATTATTTCTTCTAATAATTATTTCTTCTCCAACATTTCATACAATAGAAGATAAAACTTATTTTACCTTTAACCCATTGATGCCTGACATTTTTTTTTCCAAAGATATTTTGTATACTGGTTACAAACGGTTTGGGGTCAAAATGTCACGGCCGAAATGTCGCGGGCCAAAATGTCGCGGCCAAAATGTCGCCGAGCCAAAATGTCGCGGGCCAAAATGTCGCCGGTCCAAAATGTCGCGTGCTCACATTGTCGTTGGCCAAAATTTCGCTTGCCCAAAATTTTGCCTGGCCAAAATGTCACCGGTCCAAAATGTCGCCGGTCCAAAATGTCGCCGGTCCAAAATGTCGCCTGCCCAAAATGTCGCCAGTCCAAAATGTCGCAGGTCCGACATGCCGCCGATCCAAAATGTCACCAGTACAAAATATAGCCGTTCCAAAATGACGCTAAGTGCATAGTACAGATTTAATGTAGCCAGTAATTCACAAATTCAATGCAGCTTAATTGTGTAGCTCAATTTTACTAATAAGCTTATCACGATATGATAAACACACTTGTTTAGTAACTTTTTTAAACGTAGCAGTTTAGAAAATTAGCTTTAACAAAAATGTACTTAAATCGATTTCTTCTAAAGCTTAAATTATTTCAGTACCGAAGTAATGATATAGTTTTTTCGGGCTGTACTTAAGGCCCAGGGACGCTAAATTTCTTCCTTTTTAATACGCTTCTATTAGTTTCACATGTGGGTTTGTTTGTATCCATGTAACTCTGAATAAAAGATAAAACTCACGTCCTTTACAATATAATATATATCAATTCTACCATTATTAATACTAAAGGCTAAACTATATTGCATGTTGATGTATAATAAGTGCATTTGCTATTAATTCTGAGTTCGGCCTCGATCGTCCACAAAATGCATATTATAAATGCAAGCAAACTTAGCGGATATTCAACAGTTTTGAAAATCTTCTTTTGAATTTGATTTTCTCTAAAAGCGTATTTTTTAGATTTTTAAACTATATTTAGAATTCTTTCTTTTTTTTATCACACAAAGAAATTAAACAAATAAATTTGCTGTGAAGGTTTTTTTCCCCTTTTGCAAAAACGGAATACCGTTTAATCACCACGCAGCCGACATTTTTCTTCTAGAACATTTTCTTTAAGAGTAGGTTGAAGACGTTTGAAATCAAATTAGGGACGCATTGAAGAACAGAACAGGGCACGCTCGTTCATGGAATTATTGCTTTCTTTGTAACAACTGGGTGGTGGAAGGGGAGGTGAGATGTCAAGACGAAAAATGGTATCATATTAAACTCCACATTTAAATACTGATTGTAACGAAGGTACAGTGCCATGTCTGAGCTGATTAACGAGAGAAATGAATAAGCATCTCGCCCTTTAAGACCATTCTACAATGAAAATGTTGTCTGAATACTTGCATTACTTCTTGATATAAATCACTCACATAATGAAAAATAAAAAGTTCAATTGCTTTGCTCTATCGATGCAGTGGCGTATCGTCTGATCGCTTCCTATGGGCGAATTTTTTATTTGATTTCGTATATAAACCTTCTTCAGACATAGTAATCACGCTATGCTGAAAACGTTCCATTACATTCTTGTATGTAAAAACTCCCTTGGAAGAACTAGCGGCAAAAACCAATCAACACTGAATCACATATTGGTACATGTATGTACCAAATTTTACTCTAATTCATGCAGTAAGTTTTGAGGTAGAGTCGTCCCCGAAAAATGGGTTACGCAGATACACACTTACAAATTTTCCTTTAAAAAAAATAAACGGTAAAATTGAATTCAGCACATTTCGGAACGTGTAAATTCTTCCAAATTGACAATTTTTCACTGATCCAATACTTTCTTTTACACATTATATATAGAAGAAAATAAAAACATCTCTATTATTAAATAATATAGACTTGCTTTCCATCATGTAAGAAATTTTAAAAAAAAGCCAAGTTTCAAACATTGCATATCTGTCTCTTTCATTTCATTGTTCTTCAACTTCTTTTTTAACACTTAAATTTTCTTTTCGATATCAATTAAACTTGTCTTTAGCTGCTAATCTATTCGTTTTTAAGTTGGTAGATAGCGAGTCACGGTTAAATAAGCTATTGTAAATAAATAACGTACGCTTATTTGAAAACTATTTGTTTCTTGGAAAACGCTCGAAACAATTACACGCCGAAAGGGAAAATTTTTTATAGTATTTTTCAAACATTTTAGTTCATGCTATTGTTAACGCACACGTTCATCAACAGCAATTAATAATCTTTTGCTAATTTGGTGATAAAAAGCCTTTTCGTATGTTTTAATTTTAGGGACAGACTATCAATATCGGACCTTCTACATTTTTGTCTGACGACATTTGGACTGGCGACATTTTGTGGACTGGTGACATTTTGGACTGGCGACATTTTGTCCCGCGACATTTTTGCCCGGCGACATTTTGGACCGGCGACATTTTGTACCGGCGACATTTTTACCCGCGACATTTCGGACCGCGACATTTTGGACCGCGACATTTTGACCCGCGACATTTTGGCCTGCGACATTTCGACCGCGACATTTTGGGCGTATACCGTTACAGTGTTTAATGGACAGGAAAAATAATAAAAATATTATATGAAAAATAATTTTTTTATTGTGGAAAGAAAAATCGTTCCTTAAAAGTTACGATAGACCCCAGAGGGTACTTAGTCTTTTTACTAAAAAATTTTTTCTGCCTACGGTATACTATTTAAAAAGACATTTTATAAGAAGAAATAAAATTAGAAATTAACATAAAATGGGAAGCAGGAAATAACTTTGAAAACTCAGCTTTTTTTCTTGAAATAGTGAACGATGTGATTTTTGATAAAGATCATATTAAAACTGCTACAGAGCACACTTTACAATGGTTATGTGCTGCAATCTATTAAGAGCAAGAATCTGAGAAACTGTCACGCCTAGCATTATGGGGTGATTCATGACCTCTCAGATTTTCTCCCAAAAATTACCAAATGTTTATTATCTTATTGAAAGACCAAATCCAGAATGTTTTGCTCTAAAGTTGAGTTGTTCAGTTTTTATGGACCCCTAAAGTTGAAGGTGCGGCATCAAAAATTAAGCGGATTTTCAAGACATGGAAGTTGCTGTGAGCCAAAACTCTTAACATGAAGGGTTGAACTCCAATTTTCTTTTTGTATATGAAATATAGAAGGTTGAAACTTTACAAAATGAATGTTAAATTTGTGGTAAGTTGTTGCCGTAAGGTCAGTGAAGGCCCTCAAAACAAGGCATTTTTGACGTTTTTTAGCGTTTTTGAGGTCTAACGAATTGAAACAATACCAAGGTACTAATTGAACACTATTATTTGGTTGAAATGTTCATTTGGGGGAAATTCAGACCCTTTTCAGTACCGTTCCTAAAAAGGGACGCTAAGCATTAATGGGTTAAAAACGTTTCAAAATAAAAAGTTTATAACCACAGTACCCTTAGCAACAAGTTTTAGATAAAATCTTAATTTTAAAATTAAATGTTCAGATAATGCTTATAGGTTGTCATTAGAAGAAAAAAATACATGAAAAAAAAATCAAGTTCAAAGTTAAAGGTTTATTGTGTTTACTATCGTTATCCATTATTATTATTGTTCTTATCTTCGTCATTATCATTTTCACGATAATTATCATTTTGTATTGATTATTATTATCATCATCATCATGATTTCACACAGTTTGAGAAAAAAATCTGTAGTCACAATTCCCGTAATAAAAACCAGTACGTTTATAGCCTGTTACAGAAAACGAATAAATTTGCAGAAAGAACCATGAAAGATACCGTATTTTACATTAATTTGTATAATCTTCCATAACTTATTCACAAATTTGAAAATTTCTCAAAGATTTTATACTTAAAACTATCCTCTTCGAACGATGGCAACTTCCCACTTGTTTCATTTCATACAGCAAATTCAAAACTGCAATAACTTGAAGAATCTACTTAATTTTCCAAAATGCGAATTGCCTCTCGAGGGCCAAAAATATTCATTCCAAGATTTCACTTTTAACTAGATGTATTCTGATATCGATGAAATAACCTCGAATATGAAAATTGACTTAGGTCACTAGTCTTCGCGTCGCTCGTCTACCCTTTACATTCGAAATATAAACCTTCCATTTGATTGAAATCGCTGAGAGAATTCTAATATGAATTGAAGAGAGCATCCTGTTAATTAAAGTTCGCATCCTCTGGGGATCAACAGGAGGCTGTGGATTTCATCTGTGGCTTTTGGAGGGGGGAAAGAGTGGAAATTGGGGTTTCAGCGTTAATCTCAAAATGTTTGCTGAATGTTAACATTGCTGGTTTTCGTAGATAAATAATAATGATTACTTGTTGCCATGAATGTTGTTTGAAGAAACGATTGTTTGGTCAACTACTGACAATATTGCTTTTACATCGTCGTTTAAAGACTTAAATATTAAAAAATTTTTGCTGTTCGTTTGCCATTTAATGGATAAATTACAACTAGTGTCTCAATTTCTTATTCATACATAAGTTTATAATATTTGTAATTTGAACATTAGGGGAGTAAAGTCGGAAGATATAAAATATAGTTTAATACGTAAACAATTAAGGTCAAGTCAGTTTATTTGGATAGTATCCAACGCGTAGGACACGCATCTTGTATGATACATAAAAATCTGATAAAGGGCAAACTATCAGTTATCCGCCCACCACTTAAAGGTTTTCTTGAAAGTACACAGAAACATTTTTAACTTTTGAGGGAGATTTTTCATTGCTGTAGTTCGCCTTACCAGAGTCGAATACTGTCAAGGATTTTCTTGCAGAACCTATTATTCATAAAATCTTGGATTTTTTTTTCGTACTTATTCACCTCAAAATTAATTTTCCTTTACTGTATGTTCAAAGCAAAGCCTCCTCTCAGTTCGGAATTTAAAAACTACCGAACATTCTTCCGTTTAAGTAATGCAATCATTTGTTAAAGATCAATCGTTAAAAATTAAAGGAAAATAGACACAAATAAAAAAAATAATAAAGAATGAAATTGAAGTGTCGTGTTCAAGATATTTTTAACAAAAGAAAAAAAGTAAGTTGTGCATATTTGAACGCTAATTAAAAATTATTAAGAATTAATAAAGATACAAACGGACCAATTCAACTTTCACCATCTTGAAACCGTACTTTCACAAATGCATTTTTTAAATATACATTTAATTATTTAAAATAATTTCACACCTTTTATTTTAGGGATATTTTTATCATGCATTAACCTTTCTTTTATACTTTTCTTCTTTTTTTTTTCATATTTATTTTTACTGGAAAATAGGCTAACATTTTTCAGTATTTATTTTTACGAAATATTTTCCTCTTATAACTGAACATACGATAATATTAAGCGTACCAAATTATTACATTCAAGCAATCTAAATAACTGAAGAAGTCATTTCCCCCTAGAAAAAAAATATCTTCTCGCTCTGATCTCGAATTTTTTCTAAATGGAAGACTATAACATTTGTAATCAACATGTTTTAACACGGATGCATGGCGAAAAAAATGGGCAAGTAAAAAAAAAAAATCAATCGCCACTCCCTATAGGAACGTTTCTGGATCCGCCCTAGCTAGTAATAATACTCAAATGCAAAAGCTATAGATGCTTGGAAATAAAAATAATTTAATACAATGCAACTTTTCTTAAAAAGACTTAACTATAGAGAAAGAACTTCATATAACGATTTTTTCACGTTTAAAATCAAGCAAAATTTTACTTTAATTTCACTTTGACTCGTAAATTCAGTGGTATTGAAAAAATTGTTTACTCAAAGGCACCGAAAGCTAACTGAAATATTTCTACTTAAATGCTCAACAGCAGACATTGCAAATATTTACTTAGTAAATACGAATTCTACATACATATTAAATCACGTAGAAAGATACAATCGTTATTTCATCTTCTGAAGATATTAAATCGCATATTTTATAGAAAAGCTTTTAAATTCGAGGCTTCCTTTCATTTCAAAAAATATCTTGTTTGAAATCCAAGCCCTTCAAGTGATGATTAAACAGTGGTTCAATTAATTTCTGTATTAAGTGTAGAAATATTTATGCAAACCCTTTTCTTGAGGCGCAAATTAGATTTCTTCAAGCATTCAATGATTTCTATCGGATAAAACTGTATGAAAGTTGAAGCCACTTGCATTGCGTGATGATTTTGATTATCTAATACATAACAGAACAATAATTAATTTAGTTTGCATTTATTTCTGGGAAGAGCTCAGAGTTTTAGAAACTGTTTTTAGCAGTTATGTAACTGAAAGAAATATTTTTGAAGTGTTCCCTTCATAATTGCATTTTGGGGGCTAATTACGATACCTTCACTAACTAAGCAGGAAAAAAAAGTTGCATCAGCAGACTCTTTTCTAATGTAAATTAATTACTTTATGTGAGGATGATACGTTTGATCTGTATTTTCCTACGCGTTTCCCAATTGTTTACTTGATAACTGAAAACTGAACACAACAAGTATAATTGCATAATTTAATAACACTGGTAAACAAAGCTTTTGTTAAACGAAATATTTGTAGTGTTCCTAAGGTAATGTTTGACGTTGGTTTCAAATATCCGATCAGATTTTTTTCATCACCCACAGTTTTGTGCAATCATCTGTTTTAAGTTATTGGTTTTTCCCGTGTCTTTTTATGTTACGTAATGATAAAAACTCATAATGAACGATTAAAATGTAATCATATAAAGGCAAGAAATGTGAAGATAGTCAGGTTATCTGTAACTGCAGTGGTGCATAGTGCTTATTTTTAATGTCACTAATTTTCGCAATATCCGCAACCTAAGTTGAATCCTTTTATGTGTTTTACATTTAAATAAAAACATAAAGAATTTAGATTTTTAGTTTAACAATAGAAAAACATTGCGATAGTGTAATTAGAATTTTTTTTGAATTAGTAGCAATCGAATGAAGCATCGTAAAGCCTGTTTCTAAGCTTATAAATTATTTGCCCTCGTGACCCCATAATCGAAATATCAGATCTTAAAGCAGTAGCAAATTTTAAAGAAAATTCGCCAAATTTTGCGAGTTTCAACCAGCAGTCGCAATCATCTTTCATATGATTTGTAGATAGATATAGATAGACCGGAATTTGAAGCGGTACACTTCTCTGACTACTAAACTAGGTAGCCGGATTGGCATCCGTTCTTAGGATGCAATCTACATCTTCTGTTTAGTTGTTAAATAAATGGCTTCCCTGTTCTTTTCCCGAGAATGGGGCAGCTGGATCTCAGGTTTGCGGCTAACACTGTAACTGAGAATGATCTGACTCTTTGTAGAAGCAACATGCTTTCTGACTCTCTAGAAATCCGTGCAACCTCACTATCCTGAAGTTAATTCATAAAAGGATTCAAATATTTCTGACATTATAAATTTATAAAGATTGTAAAAGGTTACGCTTGGCAGAAAGAAGCTTGACCATTCATTTTTGCAACACTAATACTGCCGTGCTAAGCAAAAAAGTCGTATCTGCACTTTTTAACAAAATTGAGTTATCGCCACAAGGGGGCTCTTTGTGACATATTTTATCCAAATGCAAAATTATACAGTCATTTGAGAACGGGAAATATTTTTTTTTAACCCATTCATGCCCAGTAGCCTAAAAACGGGACGCTCGTTATTTACTGCATACCAAAACCTGTAATGGGTATAACCTTTTACTAAAGCTATTTTTCACAAGTTAAATAGTACTTCTTCTTGAGAAAACCAGTTATAGCCACTATTTGGACATCAGAGTTTATTTATTGACAGCTATTTTCAGACAAATCAGTCAAGCAACGATCCAGCATGGGTATAGCTACAGAAAGTTTTTTTTTTTTTTTTTTGGCGAAATTATTTATCATAAAATTAAACTATTTTAAAATTATTTGCTTAAAATTGATCACAGGTGCCTTCTGTAATGTTGCTTTGCAAAAGTAAAGTCAAGTAAGGTCGTATTTTGCTCACATATCTGCAAAATATCCCATTAACAGGAGGTTAAATAACTTAACAAATATGGCAACGGCGAACTATTTTAAGCCTAAAATGTATGTAAACCATTCCAAATAAGAGTTTTACGCAGATAAAAATTGAAAAAAAAAATTGTTGAAACAAACTTGGGCATAAATGGGTTAAAAATCTGAAAAAGTTTCATCTGAATCAAATACATGATGGCGCAAAACTTTAAAGAGTTTCTTCTCAGTCTGAGTTAGACTGCAGATACCACTTTTGCGCTTAGCACGGCAGAATACGTTACAATAGGTACTTAAGCTAACATGTATCGCTCGCTGCTGCTCAAGTGTAAGGCATACATCGGTACTATGCAATGAGTTACCGCCCATGAGCCAGGGCTAAGGCAGAACTGGAGCAAATGCACCCACAGCTCAATCATAGCATCCTAAGACTGCAGTTTCGTCCTTATTGTGGATTCCTCAGTTAGGAATAGCCAATGATCGAGCTGGAGGCAAAAATCCTCTTATTGTAGCTAAGATTGCCAACAAACTGGTAGATAAAGTGAATTAATCTTACCAGCGAGCGTCCGCAAACCATGGTGCGGCTCAACTCGAAATTTGAAGGCAAAAGCTGGGTAATATGCAATACATCAGTACTGTTGGTCATTGTTTAACTGCTTCTGTAACTTTGAATGGTGGTATTATTTCTATTGGCAGAAAACTGATGCAAAACTCCTAAAGTATTGTATGGTTTTTCAAAATAAAGAGAACTACCATTGTAAAAAATAGATAAAATAAAGTAATACCTTGCGTCAAAGTTATAACGCCTATTAGAGTAGCTTTAAGACAGGTGAAAAATATTATGAAAATTAAAGTACAGTAGTGCGAATTTCTCAGAAGAAATTTTTAATTATGTAAAAGTCCTCCATTATTCTGAACTTTATTCTTTTATAATTTCCACCAAAAATATTCATATTAGATAGAAACCTGTAAGATACCAGTACGTTATAATTTTTTATGCATTTTAAGTTCTTGATTAACTCCCCAATAACAAACAAACAAGTTCCTCTTTTTCCCTCTAGGTAAATGAATTCGATGCACAAGCCCTTGAATTTTTGATTTTCATCAAATATAAACATTCACATGAAGCTAATATGGAAACAAAGTAAATTTTCATTTAAAAGAAATATGTGAATATACTAATATGTAAACTATGATTTATCTTGAAATTGGTTACGCTTTGATTAAGTCGTAATTCTATGAGACTTAAAAATTAGAAAAAAAAGACAACCCTATGAAATTATTGACTTGAAATGAATGAAGTTAATTTAAGTTTATAATATTATGAAAGCATTCAAAATTTAAAATTCAGTGCATAAATCAATCTACACATATTATATTTTGACAATTTATGTTTCTTTTTCTTTACTGAATTGATAAGAATGTGCAAGCAAACATACTCCATTAGAGCAGAAAGTAGTTCAAGAGCAGAATAAACATTAACAGTACGGTGGATAAAGTTGTTGAAAACAGAATATTTGCCTTTCTCTACGTAGATGGCCAAGACTTCCGTAGGACAATTTTGTTCTTTTTCAACACGGGTTTCTTTATTCACGTCATGTTCTTCCAATTCTGTAGTGTAGAAATTGTTTCTTGCAATATAGAGAACGAATATCTGTAATCCCCAGTTATCACTGCTGCTTCTGCTTTATCGAATCTTGATCTTTATCTTTGATGCTTCAATATTGGTCTTCATTTTAATTAAATAATTTGCACAGTAAATTTTATTGTAACCCCTTGTGGAAGCCAAAATACAAACTAATTGGGATAGAGGAGTCATCAAGGGACTTGACGGTTTTTGAATTGACATTATTTGAATACAAGGATGAGTCAAAAAGTAAGTTACACAAAAGTAAGCTTTACATTCCCACCTAAATGCTCATATAATTCCGCATGTTTCCTTTGCTACTTGCAGTTGTGTATTTCCATGCATGAGCAAATTGGTTTTTGAGTTTTTCTAGCCGTCGGTTTTTTCCAGTGCAATTATACCTTTTCACTAGCAAAAAAAAACGAATCATTGTCAGCATTTCCAATTTGGATGTACGCTACTTGCAGCTGCCGAGACATGCTAACGGATAATTTAAACTTTGTTTTTTAAAATTGATACATCCGAAAAAAAAAACCCATTATTTCTCATATTTTATGAATTATCACCGATCTAAAACGATTTTTAGACTGGAAAAATAACAGTTTGTACTTGCTGCCATTGTGCACTCACCGTACGGTTACACATTCGTAGTACGTGCAAATCATTATTTTTTAAATACAAATAAACCTTATAGAAAGTCGATACTTAATATCATGATGCTCGAATATATTAATATTAAAAGCAAAAGTCTAAAGTTACGGGAAGTAAGTGCAAATGGTATGCCTGAAAATATTACACCTGTGCGCTATTGGAATGCGCAATTGGATTGAGGATTATTTATAGGCTTCTTTTACCAAAAGTTTTACAAGCCTGTACTACTAACTTACTAATGGATTTATATAAACTTCCATTTCCATGTTATTTGATTTCAAGGCTGCGAATTCGACTGAAATTGTATCATTTTTTTCATTTGTCTAAGCAGAAAAAATTCGCATTAAAAATGTTTCGCTCGAGTTTAATGATTGGGGCAGACAGTCCAACTTTTAAAAAGGAGAATGGATATAGATACACACACATCGCCGTACATTGTACTAAATTAATTTGTTGAATAATAAGAATGCAGTACTGCGTACGATTGAACATAATCTTCACTAAAATGGCACTCACGAACACAAGACAACATGTGTGTGAACGAACGTTTATTTACATACTCAACTGGACAAGCACTAGTGTTGCTAAACAAAAAGTTATAATCTAAAAATCACAAATAACGGTATAAATTCAATTTATCACACTTAACCATCACCGAACTTAACTGTCAAAGATCTTATTTTTCAAAATGTTGATCTGCTTACTTTAATTTAGTTTTGCATTTCCTTGTTAGCAATTTCTGAAAGATAAAGTAAATCTTCGATGTATTTTTGCGAAAAGGTCTTTATGGGAGCGCAGAGAGGGGGGGGGTTGCTGTCATTTGCATTTGAATAAATAACTTTTACATCTCACAGTTTGATTCATTTGTTTGGTCAATATATTAAAGCCAAGATTCTCATAGGTTCTGCAGCAAAATGCTCGAAAACACGCTATTGAAAGGAATAACAATGCCGAACAATCTCATTTGTGTGAAATGTTTTCAATTTAAAGCATCCAAAACTGTTTAGTTTGTTACGGAAACAAACTGTCCCGGAGATTCTAAATCCTTGGCTAAAACATTTGATGCCCGAAATGCATTCGAAAGCAGTGTTACTTTTTCCCTTTATTCCAACATTGGAAAAAGGATTTACCTTGATCCTTGTTTCTTTGGTTACTTCGACAAACACTCTGAGATATTGCTTCCCATAATAGGATGGCGTTCTGAATCCTATTTTGTTTTCAATTTGCGGTTTGTAAACAAGTTGAATAAAATACACCTTCTCAATTTACATGATACTAAAAATACGATAATAAATTAGAGCTCTTTATCTAGTAAAAAAAAAGTGAAATTTGTTGCTTTAGGCTCAACAGTTGCAAACATCAAAATGATTGATCATTGGTGGAAATGGTGAAGAAATATTATAATAATTTTTTCACGAATAAGTAAGGAGAAATATAGCTAAGCTAAAAAACTGACATAAAAATAAAGGCAAGAGTACCAAAACAGTGTTACTACAAATCCTTATTAAAATACGGTTTCTAAAGTGCTCACAAGAGTAAGAACATCAGTTCCTAAAAATCCCTATCAGAAGCAAGTCAACAGTAAAGTCCCGTTAAAAATATCGATCAGAGTAAGGACAACAGCTTCTAAAAACTCCCATTTGAATGAGTGCAACAACACACACAACTTTGCAAAAAAAAAAAAAAAAATCAACGTTTTAGCGCACAAAAGCTGCAAAAAATGCAGACACGTGTTTCAGGGTTACAATGAGCCCCCTTTTTAATGCAACGAGGTGTAAGCTTTAGGATGAAAAGTCATCTGAGAAAAGCAACACGTAGGAACAGAAGAAAGTTTAAATAATTAGAAATGGAGATTAACAAAACAAACAAGATAAAATGATACATAGAGCAGAAATGTATTGTATAATACCATCGAGAGAAAACCGTTAAGTAATATATTTCCAAAGAATCTGATAGAGAATAAGTATTGTCAAATGAATGAAACCATCACTTATGAATAAATTAGCCATAAATTTTCTGCATGTAAAAAATTATGTACCGAAGCAATTGTAACATAATAGAAAAAGGTAGAAAGAAACAGAATGAAATAAAATAATTAAAATTCGTTGAAACACGAAACAAAATATATAAACAAAATATTAATAAATAAATAAATTCAATAAAAGTGCAGACAAAAAAAAAGAAGAGTATGGAATGGCAAGGGAGATACCAGTTTACATAAAATATATAAATCTAAACCATACTGAAGAAAAATAGTATGTCGGAAACGAAACTATATGCACTTGGATGGTTACCAAAAGTCATATTACTGACGACATGTTTCTTAAATTTTTAAGATCCAATCTTCACGTATCCCATACACATTCTTTATTTGTTCTCTGTGTCTTAATTATTTTTTATTCATCTGAAAAATCATCTTGTCTTTAGTGAACAACCTATATATGGGTGATTTCTCTGTAAACTCGTTATTAGCTGTACGGACAGATGATTTAAAAAATAATAAAGTGTAATAAAGTAATTATCGCTCTTAATACAAGTAAAGCATTAATACTTTGTAGTCAATTGTATTTGGAGCGATAACAATTTGTTTTTTCTAGAAATTATCTAAGCACCAAAAACACGGTCCCCTGACTGTCCCAATCCTACAGTCTCACACCTAAAGGTAATATTTCGAAAAACCTATTAACACTACATAAATTTGGCAATTAATATCTAAAAATAGAATAATGCAACTATATCTGTTTTATGAAATAAGGTCTAATTACGCATTTCTAAAACTTAAAATTGTCATGTAAATTCTGTCCGAAGTTCTTTCAAACAGTCTCCTGCCACAAATTCAAAGCTGCAGTAGAAAAAATCTGTCAATCTCGCAAATGATTTTTGGCATAAAGTTTAAAGTAATCAGTATGAGTTTGCGGAAATAGCTGAGAACGGTGTTGAAACGCCACATTTTTTAGTTTGAGAGCCACATTTGTGATAAAAGTATGCATCTGGTTCGTTACGAAAAGAGTCCTCTGGGAAGAGATTTTTTTTATGTTAATTAGTTTAATCATGAAACATATTAGTTATTATGTCCACAATGTGTGCCGAAATTTACAGGTAGTTTCGTAACTAATTATGTTCCAATTATTTTGAAGATATTACGCGTCAAAGTGCAAATACACAGTCCCCTGACCAGTTATACTATACTGGGGACTAACCCCCTATCATGATTTATCAGAAAAACACAAACTTCAATTGGCCCTCTTTCAAACCAAAGTAATAGATTCATTTCCTTTTCAAAAACGCATGACCGGACAGATTCTGCATGGGAAATGACGAGTTTACAGAGAATCGCCTATATAATACATTATTACGCATGTGCAAATGACTTACGGAATCTTTTTTTATAGCTGGGACACAACTGAAAGTAACATTTCTTGACACTGCTGGTGACTTACAATTTCCAGCCATGCGTCGTCTGTCAATTGCCAACGGACAAGCGTTCCTCTTGGTGTACAGCGTGGACAGTGCAGAATCCTTCAACCTAGTAAAGCAGTGCTTTGAAGAAATAAAAGAGCAAAAACCAGACTTTCAGGAGCTGCCAATAATGGTACATAAACTATTTGTTTAATTTTCAATAAATTTATACATCAGTGAAAACTTTATTAATTAAAAATTAATAATTTCAATTAATAAATTTCAATAACGTATATTGCAAGAATTTGATTTATACCCTTAAGTAACATAATAAGCAAGAAATGCATTAAATGATACTGTTAGAGCAAGGTTTCCCAACCTGGTTGCAGTCACCTTCAGAGGGTGGGGGGCACATTCGTGAGTGGCGACAGGGGTAGATAAGTATTTAAAAGGTTAAATATTACTTAAAAAGCTATCGAATTTCGAAAATGAAAGCAACTAGAAGCCGAGTGTCCAGAGTTAAGACAAGGATCATAAATAAAAAAAGAAAAAAGAAGCTTCCTCCTCGCAACCCGGTTGAACCTTAAGGGAGTATTTTGTCATTAATCACCAAGTTTATAAATTTTCATATATTTCTTTTTTTCAATTTAAAGTGCCAGTGTATCTATGAGTAATCGTCTCAAATTTCAATTTTAAAAGAAAATAATTTCGTAAGAAATTTACTTCTGTGTTTGAAAAGCATGTCCAATGATTTAAACTAGATATTTTCAAATATCAGTTTGTTTTGGAAAAGATAGGAAAAAAAATTAAAAAGGTACTTTGGCTGGTTAATTTATTTTATTCGTTCAAATAGACTGAATAAAATGGCTTTATTATGTACAATTTCTTTCAAATTGAAATTAGGCATTTATACTTTCAATAGTAAAAATGCTCACTTGCTTCAACAAATGATTTTCTCCATGAGTAACGAAGAAGCGGGGGCGATAGGAGTCAATCAAACTGAAGAGAGGGGCTATGGGCTCAAAAAGGTTGGGAACCACTGTGTTAGAGTTAACCATAATCACCTACTTGATTTGAATACATTCGTAGCCAAATTAACAGGTCTTGATTATTTGCATAAATGCATTGATTCCCTGTGACCTTGTAGTGTGTTTCAAGAGGTCTTACTTTTAATTTTTTACATTCATTTCAAGATTTTTTTAGCATGTTTCTAAAATTAGCATAACATTGATCAACTACTGCGTTAATATAATGGGGGGGGGGGGGGGTAAGGGTAATTGTTTCACCCTTTGGTTAAAGCTTTTAAGGATCGTCCATAAACGATGCCCCATTTAAAGGGTGGAGGGGTTCGTGACAGTTTGCACAAGAGGGAGGGAGGAGGTAGCAAGAAGTGTGGCGTCATCCACTTTGGTTGACACAGAAATATTTTTACCGCCATATGTTTGTGTACCATAGCATGAAACGTGACGGGGAAGGGGGAAGGTGAAGAGATACACTATGTGACAATATTGTGAAGGGGAGGAGATATATGTCGAAATAATTGTAATTGCGTTTTTAGATAGTTTCTTAAAGGTTTTGACATTTGTTTGAATTAAAGTGTCCATTCA
>JAXGGA010004976.1:0-82472 GCA_038373865.1 Uloborus plumipes | reverse complement strand
TCTTTAATGTACTTCAATGACAAAAGAACAAGTTTTGAAGCATATAAAAGCTTCGTGTCTAATAAATTTGCTAAAATTTTACAAAGCATTGAAGCTACCTACAAATGTGTTGTACTTTCAGGAAATGAGTTCCATGTCTCCAATGCTACTCAAACTCCTTCTTATGGACATTTATTGTTTCGAAGTAAAAATAAATGCAAGCTTCTTTATCATACAAAAATTCTTAGGATATGTTTTTTTTTTCTACATTATAAATGATGTAGAGCTTTCTAATTATAAAATTAAATGTGCAGAACATGTTTGATAAAGAAAGTCCACATTAAAGGCACTTTTAGCAACTAAGTTCTTGTGCAGTATGTATTACAACAGACTTAAAGCTGTCATGGAACAGTGAAAATATAACTTAAAAGTTATATTTCCACCGTTATAACTTAAAAGTTAAGTGGAATTCTCGAAGTATTTTCAAACAAATACCTAATTATTATCGTCAAACATTATTTGTTTATCAAACATTAATTATAAAATGTTTTCATAGCTATAGACTTTATTTTATACTCACACTTGTCTAAATGAAACAGTTAGGGTTGGCTTTTTCCCGTCCAAAACGTGTTTTTCCCATCCCACCGGGAAAAACTGGTAAATACCGGAAAAAACTGTTAAATACTAGGAAATGACAATATGTAAACGATATTCTGGATTTTTCTGTCTGATGTGTAAAATTAAAGTTAGAAATATATTTTCCCATGTCATCAGTTTTTCCCATTTGGGAAAAACATAGTATTTCCCAGGACGGTAAATGCCGGTTTTTACCATGGTATTTACCGGGGGTGGGAAAAACTTTGCCAACCCTGGAAACAGTGAAAAAGGTATTTGTGCTGATGCTGTTTTCTAGCATAGAAGCAGTTGCTGACCTCAACTCTTAAGGAAAGGTTGGATGTAAAAATTACTGTATGAAATTTTACCTCTTACTCTTATTTTAAATGAGCACATGTGCTCAAAAGCAAATTTATGGGTTAAATAATATAGTGTTGCAATTGTTCTTTTATTGAGTACAAATAAAAGTGATGCAACCCCTGTGCCAGAATTTTTTTGTTTTCTGCAACAGATTTTCTAGAACCAATTTCTTTCTGCAACATGAATATTCTTCAATAAATATATATGCAACCCTCTTACAGTAACACAAGGTGTTTATATTTATAGAAATGTTAACCTTAATACTATAGATTCATAGAAGTTTTTTTTTCTGGTTATTGTTTTACTTAGATTTTTTTTTTTCTCTCTCTCAATCACAAAAATCTTTCTGCACGCTGTCTCCCTGATTCTGCGACAATGTCGCCGTGTTGGCAGCTTTCTGCCACACTGGATGCAACATATGGTGGAATCTCAATTTTAAGTTTTCAGTCGGATTAGTGGCAAAAAGCATACCAACCGGGATAATGTAAAATTGGGAATGGGGTTGAGAGTCTAATTGTAATTTTTAAAAGTTGACGCTTAATAATGTTGGCTTTCATCAAAAGAAAAAAAGTTTTATGCCTTGAATTGCATTATCAGCTGTTCAGACTCTGTTATTTCTTTGCCTTCATTGTTTCATTACTATCATCAGATGCAGGTATTAAATCTGATATTGAAAGAATTCAGGATGTGATAGGCAATACATGCGCGACATTGACTTCTCATTGAATTTCAAGAGGAAGAGTTTACAGTTTTGGTCCTCAGTTGTGAAGGAAGATCAAATTAGACAGTTGGTTATCAGTTACCCATGAAGCAGGGCCCGTGCCGACAGTATGTACAATCATTTTTACCCATGGTTAAAAATGTAGACATCAGGCCAAGTGACATTATTTTACGAAAACCTTTATCAAACATGAATAATCTTAAAGTTAAATTCTTCGATTTCTCTTAAGTTTTTTTTTTTTCTTCATCAAATCTACACGAACAGAATTCATGAATAATATTGCAGGTGTAGTAAACAAATTTAAAGATTTGAAATTGGCAATTGCATGGCTGATTAAAGCTAGGTACTATTTAGTTGCGAAGGCAATTATTTTAACCAAAATATAGGCAAGTAGTGCTTTGTAATCAATTTTAAAATAAATCAGTTAAGAACCTTTTTTTTAGGAAATCAGAAAGCTGGGAAGACTTTGCTGGTTTTCCCTGCTGTTTGCATTTTTGGCAATTTTTTAATAAATGTCTTTTATTGCCAACGCCACAGGGAAACCTGAAAAACAGGGAAGATACAAGGAATTGGAAAAATCAACAGAAAAACGGAAAATCTAGGGAATTTTGAAAGTTTCTTCAAAAATCTGGAAAGTGCAGGAAATTTTACTTTTTTTCAAATGTTCAAGTTGCCAAAATGAATTCTGAAATATGTAAACTACCAATGATAAATTTATGTGCAAATGAATAAAATAATATTAATAAATAAAATAAATAGTAATTTTACTTCACAGTTTTTTTTGCTTAGTTTATAAGTAAAAATTTAATTGTGTATTATAGAAGCAAAAAATATTTATTACTTAGTTTGAAATGCATTTTAAAGCTTATGCTAATTTAATTAGAGTATGAGATTAGTCCTCAATCCGTTCTATGATTTCAGTTTTAATGAATTCTGCTTTGCCTTCCTATGTTCTTTCTGTGTCAGGATCAGGCGCGGATCCAGGGGGAGGGTCATGACCCCCCCCCCCCCTAACCGACAAAATATAGCAAAAAAATTGCATTTTTGGTACTAATATTACGAAAAAATTGTCAACCCCCTCCCCCCCCATTCACCCGTTATTTATTTCACCCGTTAGCGATTGTTGGCTTAAATAAATAAAAAAATCCTTAGAAGGCAATAAAATTCCATACTTACTCCAGAGAAGCCTTGGTTCAAAATTTTCAATATGATTACAATCAATATTGTTGCTGCATGGCACCAAATTTTTGCAACAATGGGTTGAAAATTTAATCATTTAATGGGGAAATGACATAAAATTAACTGTTTTCCATAATAACTTTTTTAAACTAAGCTTTTTAGATATAAATTATAGCTTATCCTGCTCCCTGTTACTATAGCT
Source organism: Uloborus plumipes (assembly GCA_038373865.1). NCBI lineage: Eukaryota > Metazoa > Arthropoda > Arachnida > Araneae > Uloboridae > Uloborus > Uloborus plumipes. Next base: position 79,416 of record JAXGGA010004976.1, on the reverse strand, counting down.
ATCTACGGGGAAAAAATGGTTAAAATCGGTCCAGTAGTTTGGAAGATTACCCCGGACATACGTTTTCAAAAGTAGTTTTTTATGTATATAGATTGATACTTCAATTTTGCATTTTTGTCTCTTTTGTATTGCCTTCATAAGTGGATTATTTTGAGTTAGTATGGGTGTTATATGCATTTGAAAAGAGGTTAAGAGTGGGAAGGGGAGCAACCAAACGCGGATCCAGAGGGGGGGGGGGTCATGACCCCCCCCCCTTAACCGACAAAATATAGCAAAAAAATTGCATTTTTGGTACTAATATTACGAAAAAATTGTCACCCCCCCCACCCCCCATTTTTGCCCTTCTTTTATATGTTAGGACATCATTTCTTCTGTGTTTACCATCATTTAAATTCTTTTTATCCTTCATACACTGTAGAAGAGTTCTTGCATGCTTGGCTATTTTGCCCTTGCTTGATTTAAAATCCTAAGGATTATAGAAAGTGCTGTCAGGAAAATTAAGATGTGTAGAATGGAGATAGAATACTGAAATTTAATAATTTTGATTGCAAAATTGTGCATAAGTCGGAAAATGTTTAGAGTTACGCAAGTTCAGGACTTCTTTTTAGTTATCTTAAAATTTTGACAATCATATCGATTAATTTAATTCATAAATATTTTTTCCTTATAAACTCTTTACACTCGTGTTTAGACATCATTCTTATATTTAGGAGTAAAGATTTAATTTAAGCAAACTTCCTCGCTAAGATGAGATAATGGTATTCAGATAAGTTTTATTGCAAACAAGAAAATAGTTGAAAATATAGTTTTTCAAAGCATGAAATCTGAATGTCAAAGATTTTAAGTACATAAGAGATTTTGTTTATAGTTCAGAAATGATAGAAATAGAAAATATTTGTAAATGAGACAATTAATGTAAATTTTCCCTGATGGTTGTGTATTGGCATTCATGATGCTGTACAAAACTTTTTCCCAATTTGTAAGGTTGGCAGGTCTGATACTACTGAATTTGCCAATTTTCCTTATAGTTAATACCACAGCATCTAAAGATCATTAAATAAAAGACAAAATTCATATAAAACAAAAATTTCTTGATATTAATTCAATACAAAAGCAGCAATTCTTACTGAGTATTATTTCTTATTATTATTTATTTTTACAGTTGAATGATATTGGAAAAGAAGATTCCAAACAAAAATTACAGAAAGTAAGTTTATATTAGTTTTATTTCTATTCTTAAATTTTTTCAACCAGAGTATTATGTATAATATATTTTGATGATATTTTTTTTTTTTTTTTTGATAATATCATGCTGTTTTTATTTTTCACTGAGATATTTGAAATGAAAAAATTATACTAATCACATTAATATTGTTTATTTATAATTAAAGGTAACCAAAAATTAGTATACTATACTAATATGATGTATTAATCAGGAGTCTGTCCAGGATTTTTCACAGGGTCCATTTTTTGTGAAAAACTAAATCATTTTGTGAAAAATAAAATAATTTTGAAAAAATCAATTTTGGGGAAAAAAATTGAATTTAATAAAAAATAAAAATAAATTTCTTTTTTTCCTCTCAAAAAAGCGTATTAAACATCAAAAATGCGAAAAATCCGATTCCTGTAGATATTGCAATTTTCAAAGTTATGGCATCAAAACGGAAAAGTTAAACGCCAAAGTTAATTTTAGTCCTCAAACATTTTCTTAGCATATTTTTTAGAAATACGCTATTGGCAGTCGAGCATTCCTATTTATTCAATAAATAGATTTTTGTGTCTGAATATAGTTATGAGATTGATTAAACAGAGCACTTTGGTTGCTCATTTTGACGCCTAGAAACTTATGGTAGGCGCCAACATGATGTCTAGATTTAAATTCTTATTTCTAACACTGCTTGAACCATAGCATTCTATGTGTTTAGGTGAATGGAGGCAGAAAGTAAATTTTTTAACTCCAATGAATTTTAAATAGTAGAAACCTTTCTAAAAATGCACATGCTAAATGTTTTACACCAGTGGTTCTCAACGGGGGCGGTACCGCCCCCCTGTGGGCGGTGGGAAGATGCTGAGGGGCAGTGAACATGTTTTGGGCAGTAGGGGGGCGGTGGGTATATTTTGGGCGATAGGGGGGCGGTGGGAAAATTTGGGGTCAATGGACGACAAATGTATTACAATTTAATTTTAAATTTAAAAATCAAAATTAAATATTGTATTCAATCACGAATCCAACTTGAATTATTTGTGCCAACCATAAATCAACTTATGCACTCTGTAATCTCAAATCTTATTTCCTTACGTTTTTTTAAGGTGCCTGTTTCGCTTTTAAAATAGTTTAGCTTTTTGGCTTAACTTTTTTTTTCCCTTTTCTCTCCCCCTCTCTCCTTTTTTTGTAGAGATTTGGCTTTTTAGTGATCTGTTGCATCCGACAACCTTGAAAGAGAATGCTACCTAAAGAAGAAATGCTACAATTAATCGCAGTTGCAATCAGGGCTGCCCATTTTGGCTAATTTCGATCACACACAGCCACATGAAATTCAAAAGCATTAGCCAAACCATTGCTTGGTTATTTTTTAGCCGAATTGTTGATTGATTCTTTCTACTATTACAATGTTATTTCAAATAGCTTTATATATTTTTTTTAGTAATGCATTAATATTTAACTTAGTAATTATCATGCCTGTAAAAAATGCCGTACTTCATCTGTAGATGAAAATGGTCCAATTAAGTTCTCAAGTTTTGGTCGTCTACTTTGGTTGTTGCTAAACGAAACTGGTTTTCAAACTGAACATTTCCTATATTAGAATACCAGATTTTAGTGTTTATTGCCAAAATTTAATGGGTTCACCATGTTCTCTTAAGTTATCTTAGTACCTGTGGGAAAGTGAGTCTCCCCCAAAGTTATTCAAAATTTCTCGATGGGAGCGGGTATTCGTGCAAGTTTATTATTTTCCTTGATTTGGTTATTTTCCTAAATTTTACCTAGCAGCCGTATTGCAATGCTTAAGTGCTCGCCCAGTTTGACTGTTTGGTTTGATCTCAGTGTTTTCACTTTGGCTTTTTCTCATTTCATTCATTTACTTTCATGGTTTATTTTTAGGGAAATCTCCTTTGATGATGCTCACATTTATTACCGACCTCTCTCTTCAGTCTTTGCACAAAGACTTCTATAAGCGCTTTGAGGATTTTTCTCTGAACGTTCCTCAATGGGTCATCAGCCCTTTTGAAAACATTGAAACACCAGATGTTCAGTATCAGAAAGAATTGGTTGAACTTTCAACCAATGAATTTTTGAAAGCTGGTTTTCGGAATGTTAACAATGTTGCAGGATTTTGGCTGCAAAGAAACATAAGTAGCCTTTATCCTGTTCTGTAGGCTATCGTCAAATTTTTTTTTTTAATTATCTTCCCTCTTTCTACCTTGTCAAACGAGGATTCAGTGTTGTCACCTACCTAGTTACAAAAAAAGAGAAATCGTCCCAAGAGGGGTTTTGCGCCTTCATCTTACAAAAAATATTTAGCCGACTGATTAAACTGGCTTTGAATCACCAAGTACACATATCTCACTAGTATATATTTCTGAAGTAGAATATTTTCTTTTGAAAGTCGAGTATTTTTTAAGCCTAGATGTGTTTAAATTTCTAAATTCGTCATTTTAATTCTATATATAATAATGTATACCGATGGAAAATATATGTTGTTTAACCGTTTTGTAAAATTCTGGAAGGAAATTATTTTAAGCTTTTTACCTCTTTTCGCAAACCCCCTCACTTTTAACATAAAGGGGGGCGTTGGAAAAATTTTCATTCCTTAAGGGGGCGCTAGCCGTGAAAAGGTTGAGAACCACTGTTTTACACAGTACCTAGAGGTCCCTAAACTACATTGCAAAGAGGCCCCAACCCTGAAAATCTGCCACTGCTAACTGGCCACTGGTCACACAAAGTAATATGTGTGTGTGAATAAGTAATAGTGTTCAGTACATGGACGTCATTTCAAGTTTTTCCAGGGGGGGGGAGGCAAAGGGTAAAAACACAATACAATTTCACCAGAAAACAACAAAACCACCCCCACTTATATGTAAATACATTGATTTCTCAATCACGGGGCAATTGACCCCCCCCCCCCCCCCCCCAAAGGACGGGCCTGGTTCAGTAATTACTCAATTTATACAGATACATATGTGTTAAATTCAATTTTATTTACTGTAACTATTTTATGTTCTCAATCTAAATGCTTATATGTGTTTCCTTTTTTCTTGCAGACAGACAAAGGTATTTATCTGAAGACTACTTGTAAGATCAATTGTGCTTTATTTGTTTTGTTTAGACTTTTTACATTTTATTTAATTTCTTTTGTATATTTGTGTGCATATATTTTTTAAACATACATACTGTATACACAGTGTTGTAATTGTAATTGGGGAATTTTCCACTAGAAAAGGAAGTTAAAAACCAATGAATCCTTTGCATTATTTTTACCTTAAAAAATCAAATAGTCTAGTCTCTGTAATCCTGGGAAACTATTTCAAAAAAAAAAAAAAAATCCGTTTCCGAGGTACTTGGATCAACTAGGGTTTTCTTAATATCCCTTGGAATTATATACATGCACAAATCAAAACTATCGCAACTTTGATCATGTTTGAAATTGTTGCAATCATGATGTTTACCGTATATCAGGGTTCCCACGGTCCTTAAAAGTCCTTAGAAACTCCTTATTTTTCATTTTGAAAAATAAGGGCCCTTAAAAGTACTTATTTTTGATTCAAGGTCCTTAAAATTATTTTTAAGTCCTTATTTTTCACTATGGCTAGTAATTTAATGATTTGAAATTGCTAGCAAGAATGAAAAAAGTATTCTTTCAACTTTTCTTTTTTACTGCTTTCGGATCCTGTGTTGATATCTAAACATTCTCAGTGTGAGCAAAGAAAATAAACGTATATGTGTTGGGGAAGGGAGAGGGGGTAGTTGTCTAGAAAATATCCACTCGGCATTTGGAGTTTGCAAAAAATATATATAGACATGAACTAATAGATGCTTTAATAAGAAAAAAAAAACCTTTTACCGCTACAAATTGTTTTTGTTTGTCCTCTCGTATTTCTCCATCTGTAACCCATATCACAATGATTTATTTTAAAACATTGGTGTTCAACCTAAGTCTAAAGAAGCATAGTCATTTGAAGGTTTGACAAATCCTTTTCAACTAGTTCCTTCAGAACAAAATGTTTTTAGAAGTAAATACTGACATGTAAATACTGATTTTTTTTTTTGTCTGGCTACAAAAAAAAAAAAAAAAAATTGCAGGAGCTTAAGTCTTTAGTATTTTTGATCTCTAATCATATTGAAAGTTTTCTAGATAGCATCGTGAAACATGGAAAAAGAAAGAAATTACTTACTAAGAACTGTTATTTTCACTACTTAATTCTTATTTTATTAATACATTTTTTGCAACTATTTCTTAGAAACCAGTTTCTCAATATTAGGATAATGACATAAGCAGCTACATGGGTCAGCTTTGCAAGCTGTAGGCACCACTTTAAAACCATGTTTTTCAACCCATGCTGCAGGCATACATTTTGCCTCATTTGAACGCATTATTCATCATGTCAATCAATGCAATCAAATAAAAATATTTTGTAATCTTGCACATTTGCTACTTAGTTGCTTCCACTTGAAAATTTTAATCCATTTGCATCTGCATTCATTCAAGTAAAAATTATGGTTGACATTCACTAATGGTTATCTTAAAATGCAGTGAATTTTTTTCAAATAATATAACAGTAGTTCAGTTTGTTATATTTTGTCATAATTTGAATTTTCCATCTTAAAATTGCAAAGCATTTCTCAGATAAATGAAATTTTCTCTTCACAAAGCACTACTCTAGACAATTCTTGATCCCCTCTCCTACTGCAAACATTGCATCCAGTGAGTCATGGAAAATCATGGATTTCAAATTCCAATTGTATCAGATACCTTGCATTTTGTAAAAGTTTGGGTTTGAAGTGTTGCATAAATCTCTTACATTTATCCAAATTGTCTACATCAGTGGTTCTCAACCTTTTTTCAGCTACCGCCCCCTTTAGGACTGAACATGTTTTCAACGCCCCCTTTGCAGAAGGGCGTGAAACGGAAGCAGTTTTCTTGACCGTTTTAAGACTATTTTGCCCAAACAGAGAGTTCAGTTGAAAAATGACTAGGGGGTAAAAAAAACTTTAAAAAAATAAAAAACTTTTCAAACATAAGATATTTTTTTTAAAAAGAAGCAGGTAATTTTTTTCCTCTAAAAAGCTGCATCAAATAAGCAACCAAGTGCCGAGAAAAGATCCTTCAAATGAGTGACCTATTTTGAACGTAAATAAGAGCAAAAAGGTTTGAAATAAAAATGCGTTGTTTTCAACGTTTTTTTTTTTTTTGAAAACTAATATACTTTGAACTTACAGCTATGCTTTACGCGTCCCCCATTTATGGCAATAACAAAGCCGGACTTTCGATTTTTTCCAGGCGGAACAAAGACTCACACTACCAACCCTACATGTCATCCTTAAAGATTAATTTGCAGGTTAAAAAGCAGGTTTGATTAAAGTTTTAATTGCAGGAGAAAAAAAATCTTCATATTTACAAATTACAAGATAAATTCAATTCAGAGATTCTTTTTGAGTATTTTATGGCTTTGAAATTCAGACTCCATCACTATGAAGCATTTAAAATTGACGTATTTTTAGGCAAGTTTTGTTAACATTAACAAGGGAGAAAAAGGTCCCTTATGAAATTTTTTCAAAATTTAAAATTATTTTAAGGCTAAGGGGTCAGAGCTCCTTCCGTTGTTCTCTGAAGTTGAAGTCTTTTAAAAACCTAAATTTAAACTATTTTGTTGGGGTTGAGGGAGTGGTAAAGGTTCGAGAGTAGTCTCGGGAAATTTTTTCACTATACTCTGAAAAACGCAACTGTAAACTACCTTTGGTGTTGTTACGGCGATGCTCTTACAACATAAAAAGTCGGTCAAGTTTGGTAGCTCTCTTCTAAGAATTTTTAGAAGCCGACTTCCTAAAAAGGCAATTCTAGGCTCTTTTTGGTCATGATTAGGGAAAGAGTAGGAGGGTAGTTCGAGATTCCCTCCCGTTATCATTTTTTACAAAATCATTAAACTGACTTTTAAAATGATGATTTCTATAGCTCTTCAACAGAAATGTCTAGAAACAAAGTTTCAAGCTTTGTATGGTTATGCTAGAGAAAGAGGTGTGTGGTTCTGGATCTTTGCCCCGGAAGTTTTTTTGAAAAGTCAAGTTTTCAAAACGCAATTTTAAGCCTTTTTTCTTTTGCTGGCAATAAAAGTTAGGAGAGCAGGGAGAGGTAAGGAATTAAGGACTCTTCTTGAGCAATTTTTAAATGGACATCAATTAAACACAATTTTAAGGCTATTTCAGATAGTTACGCAATGGAAGAGGGGCCCACCTCAAAACTTTTTTGAAATTTAAGTGCTATTGGCAAATTTTGGACTGTCTTTGATGACGTTAGGAGAAGGATCAGGGTTCGGGAAACAACTCCAGAATTTTTTTTTGTAAACTATCCTTACCGGGGATACCTGAGAAAAGGTCTCCTACCCCCTCCAAACATGTCCTCTCAAGCAAATTTTAAAATATGCCCCCCGCTCCCTTACCGCCCAAAATATGTCCGCCGCCCAAAAGAGGTTCACCGCCCCTCAACATCGTCCCACCGCCCACCGGGGGGTGGTATCGCCCCCATTGAGAACCACTGGTCTACATGCAATTCTTTTTAATAAAAGTGAAGAATTCTTCCGCTTAGAAACTTTGTTTGTTTAGAAACTTAGTTTTGGAAACTTTGGCATATCTGTCCTGAATTTTAGCTCTGTGTATGTAGTTAGGTTTTAGTAAAAGTGATTAATTCACTTTTATAAAATTAAGTTTTTATCATAATTTTACCAAAATCTGAACTATACTGAAGTAAATAGAAGTAGCATCAAATTAGAATGCCTTTTATTGAAATGTCTTTATTGCTTGCCTTTTATTGAAATCCGTTTTAGCATTTTTGTTTCATTGAGAAAGATAGTAAATTGACCCCTTTTTCCTCATTTTAACTTAATGTATTTGTATACGACATATTTTATACTTTTTTCTGCAAAACGCAGAATCAAAGATTCTAGTGCATCTTGTACTCAAAGCTAGTACTCTTTTGTCCAGTGTTTGATGTAAAATTGCCGCTAGCCTTGGAATTATCATGAAGAAAAAGTTCAGATCGCAATTTTTTTATTTTGAAAATTTTTCTTAATTTGTCTTGGGTTTGAAATGTAATGATAAATGCTTCAAAAACATTTTTTGGGAAAAAAAATGCTTGAAAATAAAGGTGTGTTTGTGCAACCTATAAAATTCATGCATATTTGTTGACTAATTAATACTTTCGAGGTCCTAATTTTTTGTGAAAAAGGTCCTTAGAAAGTCCTTATTTTTTGTTTTGAAAAAGAAGTGGGAACCCTGTATATACTCGCGTATAGGTCGATCTCGCGTATAAGTCGACCCCCCTACTTTTTTAAGGAAAATCGGGAAAAAATCGAAAACCCGCGTATAAGTCGAGACCGCACTTTCTGATATAATCGGGAACCTTTTGCCGCAATTTTTAAACATAAATGTTTTAAAAAGAAGGAAATTGAAATGCACTGGAACATTCTTGTGTTAAAAACAGCACGATTGTCATTCCTTTTCACCAAAAGGGTTCATTTTGCGATCTCGATTTTTGTAAAACGGGGCCGATCCGGGAACGTTTTACCGTGATTTTTAAATAAGCGTTTTAAAAAGGAGGAAAATGGATGCAGTGAGCATTCTTGTGTAGAAAATAACCCGATTGTTATTCGTTTTTACAAAAAGAGTTCATTTTTGCGATCGCGATTTTTTTAAAGGGTTCGACTTTACGATCGCAGTTTTTGTAAGGGTTCGATTTTGCAGGGACGATTTTTACTATTTGTTGCTTTTATTTTGCATTATTATTATCAATAAAATTTTGCGATGTAGCCGTATTACATTCTGCTTCCAAAGGATAAACACCATCAATTGGAAAATTCGCGAATTCGGCAAAATTCGGCAATTCCCGCACTTTTCACAACGTCGGTCGTTTATTGTAAATATTTATTCTTTATTTCACAATCAAATCATGCAAAAATACAGTAGAATGTATGAGTATTTACTTCTTTAGCGTCTGTTTAAAATAGTTGGACTAAATCTGAAAAATTTTCTCGTTTCTGAGTTTTTTTTTTTTTCAAAAGTTGTTCGGGAAAAATTTTCGGAAATTCTGCCCCGCATATAAGTTGACCCACTAACTTTCAACTTCATTTTTTAGACTAAATTTTTCGACTTATACGCGAGTATATACGGTAATGATTGTTGCTTTTTATTCTGAACATGAGTAAAATTTAGCCATTGAAATTCTTGTAACCTATAATTGTTATTTTCATAGGTTGTTTATTTAAAGCTAAATGAGCTTGCTTTCTTGTCAACATACATTTTCTAACAGTAGCTGTATTTTATTTTGACCCAAGCTCATTTTAATTAGCTTATTATTTATCTTGTAAGTAGTTTAGGTTGTTAGTTTTATTTTAGTTATGGAAAAATAATTAGATGTAACAATTCGCAAATTCATCCAGTATCCAAAAAAAAAAAAAAAAAAATCTGAAGTATGACTTCATTCTACACAATATATAGAATAAAGTAAATTATTTGTTATGAAGAGTAAATGAAGTTATTAGATTGCTGCAATGTATATTCTATATTGCATAGAACATAGATTTCCGTGTCACCTATAATACTCATTATAAAATTCCATGTGGGGGTGTAATAGTATTATTGGCATTCTAATCTCACTATTTTTCACTCATAAAAGCGGTTTATGGAACTGATTGGCAATACATTGTAAATACTGAGCATTTTTATCTTTGTTGAAATAAAACATAGTTTTCTAATTTTTAAAAGATGAGAAAATATTGGAAATAATACAATTGACTTCTTATCCATGACAAAGTACAATAGCTATAGTACATTATTGTAAGAAAAGCAGATTGGTTTATCCCTAGTCAAAGTGAATAAAGCATTAGGTGCAGGCTGTATAGTTAGTTTTATGTAATTCCTTAAAACTTCTTGGACTCCTTGAATTTTCTTCTGTACTCTTTGGAATTTTTTTGCTGAAGTCTCTACGATATGCCTATCTGACTATAATTCTAGCAACCAATAACTTGAAGCATTTAGCCGGTCCCTTTGGACTTTGTCTTCCACTGAAAGTCGAGTTTTGATAACTCAATCTAGGGGAAAATTAGTTCCACTGACAATCTTCACAAAATTCAGAATCCCAAAATGGACCCTTCAAAAAATTTAAGGAAATCAAAAGCAGACTCTTCACAAAAATTTTAGATTCAATAAAGAGTGCGGCTAGTTCTAGCCATAACTATTTTTAGCTTTTCTATATTTGTTTTCACAAATTTCCTAAAACTGGACACAGGTTTAACTTATTAATGCCTGACATTTTTTTCCAAAAGATATTTTGTATACTGGTTACAAATAGTGTTTAATGAACAAGAAAATAAATAAAAAAATATCATGTAAAAAATGTTTTATTTAAAAAAGAAAAATCGTCCCTAAAAAGGGAAGCTAAGCACTAAGAGGTTATGCTTTTTTTACCATTTTTTTTTCTGCCTACGATATAATATTCAAAAAGACATTTTATAAGAAAAAATAAAAGCAGCAATTAACATAAACTGGGAATTAGATTCAGAGAACAAGAAAATATTAGTGTGTTGAGTATGAAAGTCAGCAAAGCATTTGTTGTGTTAACCTACATTGCATTCTTTAATGGGCACATGTTACATGAGTCTAATTTAAAGCAATATAACGATTTTCCCCATAATACCTAACTCAACCTGGTAATCTTGAGCTCAATGTATTCTGTACAGCAGCTCCTAGAATAAAAATGACGAGCGGCAAAACACCCTTTTTAGATTGGATCAAAAACCAGTACTTCCCAATATTTTTATGCATGGGATCTGTTCCCCCCATGCAACGATTGTACTGAGCTTACCATATCTGGTTCATCAATTTCAATTGCTTTCTTTTCGCTATTATACAATCGCTTAGCCTTTACTATATGATCAACTCCATGAAGATTCGATGCAATAGTTACGACATTGCTATTATTCAACCAAACAAACGTAATATTATTTTATCTGTCATCAACATTTATTCTCTCCTTTCTTTTTTGAACAATGTGATTTTAGTGAATGGGCAGTTTTCAATCCGATTCTTGCATAAAACCTTTCTGAGACAAATTATCAAGTAGGAGCTCAAGAGAAGTAAATAAATTGTCACAGTAGAGATCAAAATTGGCATGCTCGGGAAATTCTGAACTTAAATCTGCAACCGCTGCCCCCCCCCCCCCACCTTCCCAAATAAATAATGCATATGCAACCCTTGAATTCTTCATCAAGGTGAAGTGCTAAGCTTCTGAAATAGCTTCGGGCTTTTTCAACAGTCAGACTAAACTATAAAAGGCACCTAAATGCATTATGGAAAAGTAATTACAACAAATAATTGGTGTTTTAAAGAATTACATTTTTGAAATAACTTTCTTTCAAAATGTACCAGGAGTATTTTTCATAATTTCAAAAAAAAAAAGAATAAATAAATGATTAAGTATTTTTGAAAAATGTAATTAAATTTATACATTAATTTAATTTAACCCGTTCGGGACGGCAGCCCGCAGAAGAAAACGCTGTCTCAGGCCAACAGCTGTTACCGCGAACTGCACTCACGGGCCGGAGCATTTTCTCCCACTAAGCCCAATTCGCGATTTCGAAAACTACGCATTACATAATAATCGATAAAATGTACACTTTTCATAGAAATGACACCATTTTTGAAGATGAGATAAAATATAACATATTTTCAATCATAACCAAAAAAAATTATTAAAATAACTGATATTTAACATTAAAAATATAAATTTATTGTATTTTTCTACAACTAAAACTAGCTAAATTAAACACTAAATATTGATACTAAATAGAAAAGAAACATGAAAAATCTTCACACTAAACATCATGACACACATTCATAATGAGGATTATTGCAATAATTAATATTGTAAAGCGGTATGAAAAATTTCAAAACACGGATCCATGCATAGACCGACATTACACATTTTGCATTCCTAACCAGTTTCACGTCTTTTATTGTGCTTTGAACAAACTGCACATCTTCTTCAAAGCTTTTTTCCATCTTTTCCAAATGAATACTAAAGTAAAACCTAAGTTAGAATGTCTCCCATAAAAAGCCCCATCCTTAAAACAGAACGGAAACTCTGTTTTCATCACCACGAACCCAATAAATCTCTCAGATATTTCACAGGCCCTAAAAGACATTTTTCGCTGTCTTTCGGCCAGGTAGGGCAGCTCGCGCTGTCGAACAGGTTAATAAGATTTTTTAAGTTTTAAAAATAAATATTATCTATTTTTCAATCTAAAAACATTTACTAACGTCGTTTGAGATAAATTATAATTCTAATCAAGAAATCCGCCATGGTTAGACAATTCAGCCTTTCGTGCCTAGCGGGGGGGGGGGGGGGACGTTCTTAAATTGCTATAAAATCCATAAAAAATTTAAAATTTACAAAATTGCAAAAAAAAAGTAAACTAAAACATCGATCAAAGTAGCACATATATCATGCACAGATAGAATTATTTGTTAATCATTTTAAAATCTTAGCTTTTTCTTGAGATTGTAAAGGATGTAATTCTTGATAAAGATCATAATAAAACGGCTGCAGAACACACTTTATAATGGTTATGTGCTGCAATCTGTTAATAATGAATTGAAACAATACCAAAGTAATAATTGAACACAATTATTTGGTTGAAATGTTCATTTTTGGAAAATTTAGGCACACTTTTTGAACCTTCCCTAAAAAGGGACGCTATGCATTAATGGGTTAAAAAAATAATAATCCTGGATTGACCCCTAGCATAATTTTGATGCATTGTTGTTATTGCTACTAGAACTGAATAGTTTATTTCAGAAACCTGTCAAGTGTACTTTTTTAAATTTTCAAGGAAACTAAAAAAAAAAAAAAAAAAACTTCCAAAGTGATGGTTTTGGATTAAAAAGAAATATTTTTTTAAATTAACCTTAAGCATTATTTGTTTTTGCAAAACAAGAAACATTTTAACTTTTTTTTCAAGCTGAAACCTTGGCATGGAAGTTTTTTTAGGTTTCTGAAAATTTTTAAAAAGTGCACTTGACGGGTTTCTGAAATAAACGATTCAATTACTATGCGGTATCTGCTTATCATGAACAAAGGAACCCCAAATTGATGTTGTCTAGGAATATTTTAAAACCTTAATTCAAATAGATAGGCCATGTCTAGTAGAAAAGACATATTTATTATGGTTTTAGTGTACAAATACTCCTGCATTGAAACTGTAATTTACATTGAAGTTTGTTATGCTAATTGTTCATTTTTAGCAAATGACAAAGAAAATGGTGAATCTGAACACAAGGAAGATGAAGGAGATGATGAAGATAGCAAAGACGAAGATGATGATGTAGGACCCGAAGGTGACGGGGATGAATTTGATGAAGAGGAAGGGGATGAAGATGGAGCAGATGAGGATGCAGAAGATGATGATGAAGAGGATGCGTAAAAAAATTGTTTATCGCAATTTAAGATTCATTTTTCCATTCATAACATTATGTAAACTTTTTTTTTCACCTGTATTGACATGTACAAAATCAGCACATTTTGTATTAAAATTTTCGTATGATGCATTTTCTAAAAACTATTTATTTTAAAACTAATGTAATTTTGAAGTGTTTTTAGGAAACTATTGAAAATATTGGCCATACCTAGTTAAATGTATCTATATGATGTATTTTTCACGAGTAAAAATCCCAATAAGCTAGGAGTTTATGAAAAAACATAGTTGCATCTCTTTGAATGTATGTGTCTGGTCTGGGAGTTTGTTTTGTCGACAAATCTCTTTGAATCATTTTCTATCTGACGTGTGAAAGGCTCAGTGTAGAATTGCATTTTTCTTGCTCATAGTTTTTCATTCATTCTATATTTTTTATTATGTGTCAAGTTGTGTGGCCGAAATAAGAGTAGTTATGACAGAGAAAGAGATTGCCTAGGTGTGAACGATCTCTCTTGTGTAGTTTTGTTGCAGGTACCTTTTTTTACAGAACTTGGAAAGAAAAAAAAAATCAGTCTGATAAATGTAAAACAGTATTAAAATTTGATAAGAAGTTGTAACATTTTATTGCAAAAATTTCTAAACATACCTGAACAGAATTTTACCATTAAGATGCAATCTTACCTGCAGCAAACATAGTGTAACTGAAAATTTTTGGTTTTCCTTTATGTAGCTTTGACAATGACACCATTCTATGCAGTGATTTTTCTTAAAACTGTCTCGATATTGATCGCCATGTTTTGGTGAAATAAAATGGGTACTTAAGACTGAGTTGGTTTCTCTTCTTTATGATGTATTTTGTACTTTAAAAATCACAAATATTGTATATGATATGCTCAACTGATAGCAGAATTGTAAAAAATTGGTCAATACAACAATGTCCTTAAGCAGTATGTTGCCACGTTTAAATCAGTGCTGTGGCAGAAGAACATGCAATACACTGACGGCCTAGTTATGCCATCCAGAGACTGCAGTTCTGTCTTATTATTGACTTGGATAACAAGGATGAATTAAACAAAGCTGAATAAATATTGAAGATCGGAGGTCTCTTTTTTTGAAATATTAATGCCAGAACTAAAAAATATATCGACGAACTAAATAGAATACTTTCAGAATTGCATTTTAATAAGCTATCGTAATCGATAGTAATAATTTCTGACATTGTTAAAATTTTATTGTAAATTAATTAAAAATAAAAAAAAAAGAATCTGACCTGACTTAGGAAGATAATCAAATGTCCCCTATTTCTCCATCAGTGGTCATACTAATTTTTGGAACGAAAATGAAGGATTTTTAAGAACAAACTATTTCTAACATATGCACCTAAATACGAAATAACTGGAAGAAGGAAATCTTGCTCAAAATACACTGAAACTAGTTAGTCTAAATATAATTAATTGAAAACACAAGATATTTGCAGCTTACAGCCATAATAAAGGATAAAAGGTGTTTAAAATCTAATTAAAAATTCACTTTGACCTTTTATTCTGACACTTGATATTTTATGTTTTAACCCTTTGTTGTGCTAGACCTTAAATTTTTTGAAATGTAATTAAAAAACACGGAGTCAATTTATTTAATCATCCAGACATATATTTTACAGGCAAAAAATTCGTTTCATGCTTTATTTTCACGGGGTGGTGTCATCATGACCACTAGGGTGGAGCGAAAAAATGAATTTTTGATTTTCGTAAACGGGTACCTTTAATTTACTGTCGGGGTTCCCACGGTCCTTAAAAGTCCTTAGAAACTCCTTATTTTCCATTTTGAAAAATAAGGGCCCTTAAAAGTACTTATTTTTGATTCAAGGTCCTTAAAATTATTTTTAAGTCCTTATTTTTCACTACTGATAATAATTTAATGATTTGAAATTGCTAGCAAGAATGAAAAAAATATTCTTTCAACTTTTCCTTCGTACTGCATAGGGATCCTGTGTTGAAATCTAAGCATTCTCAGTGAGAACAAAGAAAACAAGTGCATGTGGCGGGAGAGGGGTGGAGATAGTTGTCTAGAAAATATCCACTCACCATTTTTGAGTTTGAAAAAGTAGCAGTTGAAAAAATAGATGAACTAATAGATGCTTTATTAATAAGAAAAAAAGAACTTAACAATTTTTTTGTCCTCTTGTATTTTTCAGTCTGTAATCAATATCACAATGATGATTTATTTTAAAACAATGGTGCTCAACCTTCTTTAACTCGAAGGTCACACTTCATTTTAAGCTGAATGTTGTACACTAGGGTGGAGCGAAAAAAATGAATTTTTGATTTTCGTAAACGGGTACCTTTCATTTACTGTGAATGAGAATAAGTAACAATTCTGTGAAATATTTCACTTTTGCGACGTCATCTTTAGTCTGCGCATTTGGCCTAAAGTTTTGAAATTTTAGATTTTTTTTTTAGCAACAAAATGAATAAAACAAGTTTGAAGGCACTTCAAGTGAATATTGAGAGGAAATACTGAGTTAAAAAATGTCGAAAATATCAGAAATTTTGGAAAATTTGATGAACTTTAAACGCAGTGCACAAACTGAAATAATAATCTAAAATGTTTTTAAAAAATTCTTTGTATATTTCAAACCTTTTTCTTCCATTTAATAACCACCCGTCACTAGTTTTATCATTTGCAATATTTTTTTAAAAAATTTGAAAAATCCAAAAAATTTCAAAACTTTAGGCCAAATGCGCAGACTAAAGATGACGACGCAAAAGTGAAATATTTTACGGAATTGTTATCCTCATTCACAGTAAATGAAAGGTACCCGTTTACGAAAATTAAAAATTCATTTTTTTCGCTCCACCCTATTGTGCACCAGAAAGTTTAAAGAAGTCTAGTCATTTGAATGTTTGTCAAATCCTTTTCAACTAGTTCTTTCAGAGCAAAATGTTTTTAAAAGTAAATACTGACTTGTAAATAATGAATTTTTCAATGAATTATTTGTCTGGTGACAAACATTTTTTTCTAGAAGCTTAAGCCTTTAGTATTTTTGATCTCTAATCATATTGAAAGTTTTTCTTGATAGCATCGTAAATCATGAAAAAAGAAAGAAAATTACCAAGAACTGTTGTTTTCACAACTTAATTCTTATTTTATTAATACTAATTTTTGCAACTATTTCTTAGAAACCACTTTCTCAATATTTGGATAATAACGTAAGCTGCTACATGTGTCAGCTTTTCAAGCTGTAGGCACCACTTTAAAGCCATGGTTTTCAACCCATGCTCTAGGCATACATTTTGCCTCATTTGAATGCATTATTCATCATGCCAATCAATGCAATCAAATAAAAATATTTTGTAATTGAAGACTCGCACATTGCGACTAATTGCTTCCACTGAAAATTTTAATACATTTGCATCTGCATTGATTCACGTAAAATTATCGTTGACTTTCACTAAATGATTATCTTAAATGTATTGAGATTTTTGGAAATAATATAACAGTAGCTCAGTTTGTTGTAATTTGAATTTTCAGCTTAAATATTCAAAGCATTTCTCAGATAGTTGAAATTTTCTTTTCACAAAGCACTAATTTAGACAATTCTTGATCCCCCCCCCCCCCCCCCTGCTAACATTGCATCCAGTGAGTCATGTCATGGAAAATCATGGATTTCAAACTCTAATTGTAGCAGCTACCTTGCATTTTGTAAAAGTTTGTGTTTGAAGCTGCATAAATCTCTTACATTTATCCAAATTGTCTACATACAATTATTTTTAATAAGAGATAATCTTCGCTGTGAAAAGTTCTTCCCCTTAGACTATTTTGGAGGAGGAGATTTTGAAAACTTTGGCATATCTGTCCTGAATTTTAGCCCCTGGATATGTAGTTTAGAAAATTGATTAATTCACTTTTATAAAATTAAGTTTTTCTCTTAATTTTACCAAAACCTAACTGTACTAAAGTAAGTAGAAGTAGCATCGAATTAGAACGCCTTGCCTTGTATTGAAATCCGTTTTAGCTTTTTTGTTTCCTTGAGCAGGCCTCATAGTCCTCCTATATTTCCTATATTTTCTCAGTTTGTCAGATATTCTCCTATATTTCTTACTTACTCCTATATTTTATTTCTAACTCCTATATTTTTTTCATCAGATGTTAGATGCTGCCCAAAAATGCAAAACTACTTTCTTCCTCATAATATTTTGCAGATTAATTCCGATTTAGCTCACTAGTATATGTACTGTGCACAGGCCCGGACTGGCTCTTCTTGGAGTTGTCGGCTAGGTACTGGAAGGGGGCCCCTTTCCATTACCCCTTTCAGGGGACCTTACAGCACCCCCTCCCGTCCCAACCGAGATTTTTTTTTACTGAATTATGTGATGAAAAACTGCATTTTTCTTTGTGTGTGAGGGGGGGGGGATGGGCAGAAGCGTAGCAACGATTTCGGCGCCTTGGCAAAGTCGCAGAGCCGCCCCTTGTATATATATATAGAAAAATATCAGTGGCGTAGCTAGTACAGGTGTCACCCGCCCCCTAGCTCCACTCAAAAAAATAAATAATTGAATAAATTAAACGGAGACTTGTATGTTTACATAAAAGACCCTTTTTGTTAAATTTGCCTTTTATTTCTTACGTGGTATAATGAAGTAATATGCTAGAGATTTTACACTCTGTGACACAAATAACTTCTAAAAGCGTCATGATAAAAATTGGCATGATGTATTCTAAAATCGGAAAAAAATAAATAGGGGTCTAGGGGTTTCTCCCCCGGAAAATTTTTGAAAAATATATGAAAAATATTCTTCCTGAGACCTTATAAGAGGCAATTGGGACTACGAAAACATCTAGAAAAAATAGGCAAACAACAATTTTTAGAACAGTTATACATGTGCTGGGACCATATAAAATCGTCGTAGAAGTGAAAAAGGCACATAAATGAGGCGGCGTACATGTGAGAGTTCACTGTAATAATAAACAAATCAAGCCCTAAATCAGAATACTTTGTGTGATGTTCTGCAGCATAAAATTACTTGACCATAATTGTTCTGCAAGTGCTTCAAGCATTGCATATGTAGAAACGTGACCTTTTTCAAAAACCGTCATTCCAAAATCAAAACCATTTCATTGAGGACTCTGAAAAGAACACTTTATTCATTTGTTCAGTACTCAGTTTTACTGCAGAAAATTTTTCAGAAGGGTTGATATCCAAAAACTGTCACTTTCCCCCTTTTAACTGAAAAAACGGTGGTCCAATTTTGTTCTTAAAATTGAGACTCAATTTTAGGGGGCCAAAGGTAATCCATAAAATCGGTTTCCAACGAATAAAAGAGAACTAACTGCCTTTTATAAGCAGGGCCGGATAGAGGATTTGGAAGCACATAGGCATTTTAAGTGACGGGGCCCAGTGGCGTAGGAAGGTGGGGGCGAGGGGGGCGGTCCGCCCCGGGTGCCAGCTTTGTCGGGGGTGCCAAAAACTGCCCGTTCTGTGTTTGAATTTTTGTGTAAAATTAAAAAAAAAAAAAAAAAAAAAAAAACAGCACGTATTGCTCAAAATTGTGCCTGAAAGCAAGACGTGAACTTTCTGAAACATCGAGGTTGGGGGGGGGGGGGGGGGTTGGCGTACGTTAAAAAACAGCAGTGACTTTGGTCAGACATTTCAATTCCATGTTTTACAAAAGGATCACATGTGGCAGAGATATCAAAAGTGAGTGCCGAGATACGTAGGGGTGCCTCAGCGACAGATGAGGGGTGTCGCGAAAAACTAATAGATGAAATTCAAGATCTTCAATTTTATACTCTTACCACTTCTATGATATTTTTTTAATCCGTAGAAATATACATTTGTGATTTGTTTGCATGTATATTTTATATTAGACAACTTTGGGTGCTGTGAGTCAAAGTGGCGTAACTTGAAAAAGTTCAATAACCTTTGACATAGGGTGCACTTTTTCGGGGTCCAAAAAACTCAGTGGCATAGTCAGGGAGGGGATCCACCCCCCCCCCCAGAAATCTTAGTCATTTATGCGGTAATACATCATGTGGAAATAATATTTAGTAAATTCTTTTTTTTTAAATTTCATTTAACTTTTTTCTTATGGAATAGTATTTTTTGCAATGTTTTTTTGTGTGTGTTCAGTAAGTACCCTTTGCTAATCCCCTCCCCTTCCCCAAACGCTTTGAAATGATGGACATGTTCTCACTTAATATTAAAAAAAATAATAATTAGAAGGAAACAGACACTTACAAAGAACTATTTCAGAGAGACTAGAAGAGAGAGAGAGAGCAATGATTCCCACCTAAAGTAGCACCCCTCCTTGCAGTCTTCAGGCTTCAACTGCCTGCCATTGATTAGAGCGAGAATATTTGATAAAATTCTTTGGATAGAATTGATCTTTAGGCTTTTTTAACAGGAGACCCAAACCACTTCTCTGGTCTTCGATTGCGAATAGGGTTCGATATTTATCGCGAACAGCCACAGCTTGCTAATGATACTTATGTAACGAACGTAAGCAGAGCCTAAGGCCCTAACGAATGAAGGCGTCTGAACTGATAATGGCCATTGTCCAAATGAGAGGGTAGATTTTTACTGTTCAACTGTCACCGACGGATGCATTGTCGATGCCCAGTCTTTCGTCTGCGGCACGACCCGGGAGCCAGGGTTGCCCGTTGCCCGAGAGCTCCCTTCCATGGTCCCTCGGGCTGGACATTACATGACATTACAAACCAGCCTGCCAGACGGCGCACACTAATCACCAGACAACGGCAGTACTTTGAATTTTCGGCTTTTTATCCATTAAGGACACAGGGACAGCAACTTGTCAAAGAAAATTCATTGGCACTTTCCTTTGAAGCTTAAAGATAGATGACTTCTAAATGTCCTCTATCCTCTCCTTTTTTATGATTCGGTCTTTCTGTGCTAATTTGCTCAAAAAAGTGCACAGTGGTGAGGTGAGAGGAGGGGTTGTTTTTCGGAAAACATGGGTTTTTATACAACAACAGACACTGATTGGAGGGAGGACAGACATTTATTGAAGGCATAGGCAGAGCAAAATGGATCAGTCCGTCGCGTCGTGGTTCGGTATCCTAGTGCAAGGATTTTTTTTAATCCCGCAAAGTTATCTTTTAATTTAGAGGGAAAAAAATGCTTAAAAAAGTATGAAAAAAGATAAATTTTTGAATGGATTCTACAAATAAATAAGGTAAGTTATTGTGTAATATTTTATGAAACGTTAACCTTTTATTTCATTATTGTTATTATTTAAAAAAAAAAGAAAGGAAAGGGAAAAAAAATCAGGAGTAATTGTGTTTCATGGATAAAATATGACTTATTTCACGCTGCCGAAAATAACATTAATTAATTAAAACTCTAGAACGATAGAACGATAATAAAAACAAATCATCTCAATTATCATTATTTCACTGTAGCAACTAGTTCTGCGGAATTGGAGTCAGACTGAATTTGGGATAAAAGAGTCAGACTCGCTCAAAAAAGATGTCGACTCCGATTCAAGGTTTTTTTTCAAACACATTGTTGACTCTAAATATAGAAAAAAATATGAATAAATAACTTAAAAAGAGAAAAAAACTAATGGCCATTTGGTTGGGTTTCCGGTATAACACCGCGTGAGTACCATTGGCAACCCCCCCCCCCCCCAAACTGACTTATTATTTAAAAAACTCTGCAATAGCTACCTGCGCGCTGCACATTTGTTTCTTTGAATAATTTTCTTTAATTAATAGCTGCTGTTAGTGAACAGTTTTATTACCTAACATTTTTAAGTAAATATAGTTTTTGAATCCAAACTTATCATTTTCAAACAAAAAAAAATTATATTTGTTACTGCGATCTCGGTTATAAAATAGCAAAAGAAATAAATTCTTAAAAATAAAAGCAAAATCGTTGATTAAAATATAAAGAGCATATGATGCTGACTGCTATACTTATAAATAAAAATGACGTAGTTAGTAAATGTATTGAAACAAGCTCAATTTAAGTAAAAAATGAGGAGAATAAAACTCCGTAGAAAACATAAATAAAATTTAAATCGATTTATTTATAACAATTCAATTAAAAGTTCCTTGCGGTATCTAAAGAGAGAGAGGGGGAGGGGGGAGCAAGGCCGGGACTCATATACCTAAGTTGGAAACCTCTAAATAGGTGGAAAATTCAAGCGTGTTGTGAAAGCGTGAATCCAAAATTGGTCACAACTCTCTAGACGAAATTAAAGATTAAAATTGCGTTGTTAAGTATTTAATTTCGGAAAATTTTGGATGGAACCTCCGCTCTCCGCGCCCCCACTTTTTTGTAACCGAAGACAACTAAAATTGCATTTTTAGAACTTTAATTTCGAAAAATATCCGAAGAAAATGTTCTTAACTTCTTTTAGTTTATCCGTCCCTTCTCTCCTGTAAGCAGGGCCTGATTAACGCACGGTTCTACAGTTCCGTAGATCTGGGCATCACAATTTTAGGGGCACCAAAAGAGGATGAATTTCTCTTTTCTGCCATTTTTTAGGAACTATTTTTCTGAAAATGAGCAGATTTTCTTATGAAAGGAGCACCAAATTTCATTAGGACCTGGGCACCTTTACATCTCATGAGAAGGGGGGAAGGGGTTCTATCATATAAAAAAACATGCATTATGGTGGCAATTACCACGTAAAACTTGAATGTTTAACAAAATAAGTTGAAGACAAAAGATAAACCCAAAATCTGGACCTTTTGTCCACCCGCTGAGAAATCTGGACCTTATGCCATCGCTGTCCAAAAATGTGGACCTTCTGTTCGTGAACCTTTTGGCTGTCGGACCTTATGTTCCTTGGACCGTATGGCCATTGGACCTTCTGTCTCGCGGACCTTTTGTCCTGCGGACCTTTTGGACGTGGTTCTTTTGTTCGTGGACCTTTTGGTTTTGGACCTTCTAGCCGGATCCTGGCACCATCTTGGCTTGATCGGGCCTTGTCTGTAAGTGGGTCAAACATAGAATACAATAATTTCTTGTCTTTGGGATCTCCGACCCCTTAACGTCACAAATACATTGCTTCAAATTGACCATAGTTTTGAAAACGTTTTGGTATAAGAGACTCAATTTACCTTCCGCCTAACGTAAATAAAAGTTTCCTGAAACTGCAATTTTGGATATCAATTTTGAAAATTTCTCTGAGGTCCGCTCCAACTTTCTCCGCCGCCCTCTTCTTCTATCAATCTAGGGGGGGAAACTGCAATTTTTAAACTCCAAATTTCGAAAAACTTCATTTCAGGGGAATATTTTTCTAACCACAAAACCCGTCAGTCTTTTGACGTTACGACGCAACCTATTGCGTTTTAAGAACGTAACTCTTGATATGTATCTCCCCACTAAAGCAATATATTACCCTTAAAAAATTTCCTGGAACGTTACTTATACAGAATCACACTTTAGAAATTTACGCTATTTCTGATTTTCTTTCTGTCTTCCTTTCAAAATTGAAACTGGATATAAAAAACACAAGAAGTTTCAGAAATAACTTTTAAATCCGGACTTTATGTCCTCGCTGTCCAAAAATCGGGATGTTCTGTCCATCGGACTTCTATCTGGAGATTATGCCTCCTAGATTTTTTGTTTTAGACCTTTTGAAGGGCGGCACTTTAAAGCCTTAGCCTGTCTCGGAGGAGCAGAAATTACGGCATTGCGTCCGTGAATCGTTTGGTTTCTGAACCTTTTCTCCGGACACCACCAAACGCAACATAAAAGAGAGAGGAAAGTAAAGTGAATGTATAAAATTGAGGGGGAAAAAGATTTTAACTGCGATTGCTACAGAGAATAATTTAGACACAGCATTTTACATGCACAAAATGGGGAAAAATTCACTGAAAAATCTCCAAAGCTCGAGCACATAGCTTGCTTGAACACAAAAATCACAATTAATGAAAAAATTGAATTTTTAACTTCAGTTTCCAGGGTTGTATGCTACTCAGGTTTGCTGTATGACGAGAAACTTCCAATAACAGGAGTTTAATTTTCAATTTCTATTTTGTTCTTTATACCTTCATCGGGGAAATGATGAAATAGTCAAATATTTACCCACTCCCTTACCCAAAACTAACAAAAGTTTATGAAGTTTTAAAAAAATGTTATTCTTTAACATAGTTATTCGAATTGGAAAAAATACTGAAGACACACACGTTGAATACTTTGAAATATTTATAATTTTATATTGAAATTTAAAAGGCTAAAATAAAAAGAAAAATAATTTTTGTCTTTTTCAAAATTCTTTAGGAATATTTCATTTTTCTAATTACCTCAAACTGAAACTACAACAATTTAAAACAAAAATTCCTATAATGTTCATGTGACATTTAAGTGCTGCCTGCCTGATTTTAAATAAAGTGGCACTATTTTTATGCTTGTTGAGGTGCCGGAGTCCGTCATTTTCTTGTCGAATTTGCAACCCATAACCTGCAAAATTGCGTGTTTTGTTCGTATTCGAAATCAATAACCAATGTTTTTTCACTATCTCATGAGTATTTCGTGAACGAATTAAGATTTTTCTTATTGCCTCATTGTTTTCTTTCCTTCTTAGACGAGAATATCGCGTCAAAGAATTTTTACTCATACCTTTTACATGCGACTTATCATTATACTTCGCTTTTTTGTGTTCATTTTTTTTATTAATAAAAAAAATAAACAAAAAAAATCTTCAAAAAAATTTTAGTTGCTATTTTTAATGAATCGGGGGGGGGGGGGTGAAATACAGGGCTCCGCCCCGGGTGCCACCAGGCCTTGCTACGCCACTGACGGGGCCTACTCACATATGTACATTTTTAACAATTATAAGTAACTTAAATATGTTGTCAATTTGCTGGATTAAAGAAAGAATATAATTATGCACAAGTGTATGTATTTTGTTGTTTTTTCCTATGAAGTATATTGGGTACATAGCGGCGTATTGAGTGGTGGGCTGATAAGGCTGCAGCCCCCTCCGAAATTATCAAATAAATAAATAAATAAATAAATAAACATTTTAGCTATGACCTTTTTTCTTTTCTTTGAGCTAAAATCGCGACATGAGAAAAATTTTCTGTGTGAGAAAATTAAATTATAGGACTAAATTCAAAGAAAGAAAAGAAGTAAATTCTTTCTTTGTTTCTTTTTTTGACATGTCCATCTTACTGTTTGTCACGTTTATGACTATCTTACAATTCAATTTTGTTCATTTTTATTGCGAATTGTTTCAGCAACAATTTATGCATGGATTAATGCATCGATAAAAGTCTCGGCTCAGCCCCCCTCCCTGAAATGATTTGTCTGCGTAAGCCACTGCCCTTTGCCTTTCATCTTTAACCTCATCCTGGAAAACGTGGCGACGTGCCTATGTGTACTGAAAACTTCCTTTTTTTGCCTAAAAAATGTTTGTAACTTATGTGGGTAGTTTTTTAGAAAAAGATACCACACACACACACATACTCTTTTGGCTCTGGCCTTGAAAAGGGAAATGTAAATCTGTAATAACTTGCTGGATTCTTTCTTCCTTACTTTTAATACTGAATTTTCCAATGTTCAGACTTTTTAACAGACAAAATAATTTGTACATCTATATGTATATTATTTTGATCGATAAAGCTGTAGATAAGTTTTTAAGCATTAAAATAATAAAACACTTGTGATTGATCTCAAACACTAACCAATTAAGATGATTGTTTCAAGTGTGACTACATTTTTAATATTTCTTTTAACCTTTTGACTTCTAAGACACGACGTTTAGCAGAAAAGAAGATTTTTTTTCTTTTAATTCTGAGCTTATGAGAAAAAAGAATTTATGATTAAAACTTAAAAAAAAGAAAAGTAAGTTAAAATTTAACTTTGAAAATTAACTCATACCTTTTCTGCTTCATCTTTATACTATTTCGTCCCAAAGAGTAAGACAAATGCTGCCGTATTTTTTTTTACTTGCAGTCGCCCTAATAAAAAACATAATTTGCTTGCAGGCAAGTTGCAAATGAAGTTCAGAATGTCAACTACTATTTACTGCAATGCAGTTCAGATTGTAGAGTGGAGTAACAACTTTCTTTTCTCAAACCCATCGGAAGCGCTTTCATACGTGCATTCTATTTTCCCACAATCACTAGTTTAAAAAAAGGGAGGTGGATAGCACGGGTACTTAAGCGATCCACTTCATTGTCATCTGTTTTCGGAAAAATATCTTCAAGATTCATTGAGTCTCGAACAAGTCATAAAGCTTGATTGTTACTATTTTTGCACCTGCGCTTTTTTTTGCCATTTCCCACGATCATAACATCTGCATTGATTAGAAACAGACTTGTCAACTTATCCTTCCAATACACGCACAAATGAACTAGGCGGTCTGTTACAAAGGCATCGCCCCCTAGGGTCAACCTGTACCTGTCACGCAGTGACAAAGACTGACCACCTTATGAACCGCTGCGCGACCAGGCCTGCTGAGCGACGATTTCTGAGAACAATTTTCAGAAAGGGGCAGGCGATGATCCTTTGGAACTATTGACAAAACAACTTATTCTACAAAATACCTCCGGGCAAGAAACACATTAGAAAGAAAATGATCGTCTGTGAACGTTTACCGCATTTTCTGTACTCTGGGGCCTGGGATGATTGGAGACATGTGTAGCCAAATATCCCCACAGAAGTACAGAAGCTTTCAATCAAATTGGGAGTGCATTTAAGTATTCAAATATGTTTTGCACAGCTGACATTTTGAATTGCCAAACTTTTCTGTAGTTTTTCATATTTTCACTTGTTTAACAATTACAAAATAAAGATTTATTTTTCTTTTTTGTAAGTTGAAAAATAAATAAATTATTTTCCTCTTTTCGTTACAAAATAGAAAGGTTCCGTTTGTTGAGGGGGGGGGTCTTATCTGGATACAGCCCTGTTACCGCCCCTTAATGCCCCTTAATAAATGCCATTAAATGAAATGTTTGAAAATTTAGAACAAAGCGAAATAAAAAAGTTTGAAAATTCCAAATATCTGCTGAACTGTCAATAATTTGATGTGGAAGGTGAGGGGGGGGGGTAGTGTTGTTGGGGCACCTTTACAATATCTGAACCGGGGCACATGAATTCACTGAAAGATGTGCGGGGGCCTCTGATACCACGTACTGCCCCCTTCAAATACACAGATGAATCATATGCTTAAAATAAGTTTACTGAAACACAAATTTCCCGAATGAACTTCAGGGAGATGGGGAAAAAAACATTTGTAGGGGGGGGGGGCTACAAGGAAATCAAATTAAAGAAAAAAAGGCCACAATCTCACTTACTCCTTTACAGCTTGAATCTATAAGAAAGCTGCTTAATTTTTCTTTTTCCTAAAAAGAACGCCCTGTAATTTTTCTCTTTCTTGCTTGGGCCCTTTCTAGGTGAGATCCTTAAAATAAAAACGCCACACATCCCCCCTCCCCCTCGTTCAGAGCACCTAGGTTTATTAGACAGTTGAACAAAAAAAATAAAATTATTTTCCTGCTTTGCGTTATAAAATAGAAGGGTTACGTTCGTTGGGGGGGGAGGGGGGGCTTCTTTGGATACGACCCTTTTGCGAACCCCTTAATGCCCCTCATTATGCAAAAAAATTTCGAAATTCCAAATATATACCCAATTGTCAAAAATTTGATGGGGTTAGAGGGAGAAGGTGAGTGTTGAAGAGAGCCCCGTTACAATATCTGGCCCGGAGCCCACGAATTCACTGATTGACGTGCGGGGGCCACTGATACCAAGTAATCCCCTCCCCAAAAAATATACAAATAAATCATGTGCCTATAGAGCTCACTGAAACACAAATTTCACGAATGTATTTCAAGGAGATGGAAAAACCATTTGTAGGGGAGGGGGCCTTTACAAGGAAATCAAATTTAAAAAAAAAACGCCACACATCTCCCCTCCCCCTCGTTCAGGGCACCTTGGTTTATTAGACATTTAAACAAAAAAAATAAAATTATTTTCCTGTTTTGCGTTATAAAAGGGAAGGGCTACCTTCGTTGGGGGAGGGGGGGCTCCTTTGGATACGACCCTGTTGCGAACCCCTTAATTCCCCTCATTGTGCAAAAAAATTTCAAAGTTCCAAATATATACCCAAGTGTCGAAAACTTGATGGGGGTTAGAGGGAGAAGATGACTGTTGAAGAAAGCCCCGTTACAATATCTGGTCCGGAGCCCACGAATTCACTGATTGACGTGCGGGGGCCCCTGATACCAAGTAATTCCCCCCCCCCCCCCAAATATACAGATAAATTATATGCACTGAAACACAAATTTCACGAGTGCATTTCAAGGAGATGGAAAAACCATTTGTAGGGGAGTGGGCCCCTACAAGGAAATCAAATTAAAAAAAAAAAAAAGCCACAATATCTTTCTAGTCGTTTGAAGTCACTTCATAGTTTTTTTTATATATATTATAGTATCCTTTTAAGAAAAGGCCACTAAATTTTCCTTTTTCTCCTTGTTTGAATTTTTTCCTTTTTTCTTTGTTTGGGGCCCCTCCTAGGTCGGATCCTTAAAAAAAAAAAAAACGCCGCACATTTTTATTTCTTTTTTTACTCATTTGGGGGCCCTTCCCGGCTCGGGGGCCCTCGGCGATCGCCGACTTCCCGACCTGGCCAGTCCGGGCCTGACTGTGCATAATTCTTTTAAACATGCTATGACACATGTTGCAAACCATTGGAACATTGAAGATTTTTTGGATTCAGTATTCAAATTTCTTCACAAATATCCAGCTCGCAAAGAAGATTTCCGAGGTATCCAAATCAATGTCGAAACTACCGTAAAATCCCGAAAGCAACACCCCCATCGATTATAAACCCCCTCCCCTTTTTTGGGAAAAAGTGAAATTTCTCTTATCCTGAACATACTGTATAAAAAATCTCGATTATAACCCTCCCCCCACCTGAAATTTATCAGTTTAGTTTTTTTTTGGGGGGGGGGGGGTATTTTCAGGATTTTACAGTAATGAAGAAATGATGCTGCAGTTTGTTAGTAATAGGTGGCTGACACTAATACCGGTCATCACCAGTTATCAACCAGTGGGAAGCATTAAAGGAATATTTTTGAAATTCATACCGGAAAGCATAATTCATAGTCAGTTGCAATCACGCTCGTATCAGTTCATGAGATTTGTCCTTGCTGATTCTTCTACTTTATCTCGTTTACATTTTCTAAAATCAGTCAGGAAAGTTTTTTTTTAAATTATGCAAATGGAAGAACCCTTAATTCATATTCTTCAACGAATTGATGATTATTGGGTTAAAATATTAATGATGAAATATAATCTCGACAATTTCAAGTACCCCTTGCTTTTGAAACTCGTTAAAGCAGTTTTGAGTATGTATCATGGTCAAGCTGATGTCGAACGGGGATTTTCTGTTAATCGTCGTTATGTCACTACTTCTCTGCTTCTTTGAATGAGCATATGATAGATAGCCTTTGTACTGTTAAGGCAGAGAAATCAGATGCAGGGGTGGTGATGTGACGTAAATTCCCGTATCGCTTAAGTTGTTGAAATCTTTTCGGGAAGCTCACAAAATGTACAAAGGAAAATGAAAAGAAGAAACAGAGGCTCTAAATTTCAAGAATGTGATGATGAAGTAAACAGTTTAGAAGCTAAGAAAAAACAGCTACAAAAAGCATTGGGGACACAGAATGCTCATTGAAAAGAGGGAAGAACTGACAAAAGTTGAACTGCAACTTAATAATTTAATGAAAAGAATTAAGAAATAGTATTTTTACATCTGTAAAGTTGGCATGTGTACAGAGGCGGACTGGCCGTAGAGGCTACCTGCCCCCGGGCAGGTGCGCCCTCAAAACGTGTGTGCCTTCGTTTTTTTTTTTTTTTTTTTTTAAATTTTAAAGGTTTGAAAGCAACCCCTAACAGTTTTGAACAGTAACCCCCCCCACACCCACACACACACTGCCAGTGCGCCTTCAACTTTAGCAAATTACTTATTTTTTACTTTTTTCCCGTTTGGAACATGTAAAAAGTAGTCAATAAGCGTTATCAGAAGGCGGTTGCTATTGTACCCCAGAGGTGGTAGGTGGTCTTTAAGGGGGATCTCATCCAAAGTTAGCGCCCTCCGGTCTGTGCGTCCTTGCGCCGTGAACAAAGACCCCCCCCCCCTTTTTTTTAAATCTTTCTGTTCGAAGCACGGAAAGCAATCTATAAAAGATTAAAGAAAATGGTTATCTATCTATCTATATATATAAAGATGACGGTGTTCGTTTGTCTGTATGTTTGTAACCGCTGGCCAGAAGCCCCCGCAGCACCCACAGACCTGAAACTTGGCTCAAAAATTCGAACGTACCCTGCCCTCGTGCACCTCGAAGCCCAAATTTTTAATTTCGAATTAGTTATTTTTAAATTAATTAATTAGTCTCATTTTTGGTGTATCCGCCATAATTGAGGGGGAAAACCTCGCCCCACCCCAAAACATTATATATCGTTGGAAAGGGTTTTTTTTTCTGAAAAAGAAAAGTTTTAGCACGTTTCTGTCCGTTAATTAGGACAGGAGATATTAATTAATCAAATTTAGTCAATTTTCAAGGCCTAACTCTACGCAGAACTGAAACACTAGAGCCATTTTCCTGATCAGCTGCTCTTTTGTCCCTGAAGTTACTTTGTGGTTTAAATTTGCGTATAGATTTAAGCCTTGAAAATTTATTCAATTTGATTAATTAATATCTCCTGTTACTTACTTAACTTTCTGTCTCTTATATTTATTTGGCGAATTGATTTAAACTTTAACATGACTTTAAGTGGAATTTAAAAGGTTGTGGAGCGCATTTGAACTAAAGGATATAATAATTTTTCTTCAGAGGAGGTTCCCGGCCAGTGAAATCTTGATTATTTGAGGGTCACTGTTAGATTGTAATCACTTCAAAGAGATGGTACGAAAGACATTATATTTCTTTCCTTTTAATGTTCACATTAAAATCATGGAAGAATGGCTGTGGCTGATCTACCTGATACAATCGGTTCCCTATGTTAATAAATTTAGATTTGGCGACCAATTTTACATTGAAATTACGGTTAAATCGGTGAATTATCACGGAACGCGGGAGCGTCCCGCCCCGCCAAGAAAACCAAATACAAGCCGCCAAGAAATTTCCGTCGCCAATAAAAATGTAAAAGAGCGACTAGGACTGTTTACGCGAGTAACCAAACCGGGGTTTTCACCCCTCTGTATCTCAGCCCCATAAAGATCCTTAGAGTTCATTTTTGGTATACTCAATCTCCAGCGGCCCCTGACGGCACATACTAAAGCAAAACATCCAGGACCCTCAGGGGGAGGGGTGATATATGTTATAAAATCGCTATTTTTCGCACTTTTTAAAAATTGTTTGACAGGGGTCCAGACTAAACGGTAACTCGGATTGAGCTCTGCTTTTGCACCCACATTTATTTTGTCCCAAAGCTCGGCATAGGGGGTTTTTCGACCCCCCACCCCCTCCCCCTCGCTTTTATTTTCCGTATCTTTTCTCCCCGGGGGTCTTTAGTGTTGATTTTTGGTATGAATATTCTCGATGAGACATTGAGGACATTTTCCCAAAATTTACCCCCCGGGGTCATCGCACCCCGGAGTTATTAATGCTTAAAATTGGTCCGATTTCTATCTATCAGCTCTGTTCAACATCTGAGCGTTTATGTTTTCATTGTTGGGCCACGAGGAAAGAAAACTCAATGATTTATAATTTTATCTGTTGCCAGTTTCTATTTGTTAACAAATAAAATATTTGTAATTGATTTTATTGCATAGGGCTTTTAACCTTCCGGAAAGCGCGCGACATACCGATACACGAGAGCGCGCGCTGGGTCAGAGTGACCCATATTACATTTTAAGAGCATTTTAACAATATTTAATGAATAATTCAGTAGTAAATCATGATTTTGATGTAACTCTTTCATACATTGACATTGTACAAGATATATGTAATAAAAATCACATGTAACGGAGGAAAAACACTAGATTGTAGTCCTCATCAAAAAAACCTGGGCATATAGCCCAAAAACGAACGAACGATCAAAGATCCACCGTCTTCATTAATTTTGGCTGGGGGACGTTAAAAATGTTCGTGGTCATAAAATCCTCCAAGTGAAACGATACCTCTGGGGGATGCTGGGCCAAGGGTTTGCTCGGCCCTTGGGCCTGGTTCAAAAATTAACAGAGCGCTCTTCAAAGCCCCATCCCGGTTAAACTACGAGTTGTGGTATGTACGGGGGGAACCTTGGAGTGTGAAGTCAAGTGAAAGTCAAAACCAAATGGAACTAAATGCGTACTGGAGAACATGGACTCTGCATCCATTCTCATCAACCCCTCCCGCGCTTTAGGCGGCAAATGAAATGAAATTGGGTGTGATTTTACGGTGAGCATGGATTAAATAAGGTTGTGTTTTTTTTAAACAAATTAGAGCTGTTTTGAAAGCATAATTGCAACCAAATGCTTACAAATGCTTTTCAAGTATATCTAAATAAGTACTTCGCATTTTAGGAAAAAACACAAGTTTACAAACCTCTTTTTTTTTTTAACCGAGCGGGCTCGGTCCCCTGGTACTATATATATATACAAGAATTGCTCGTTTAAAGATATTAGATTATCGCTCTTAATACAAGTAAAGCATTAATACTTTGTGGCCCAATTGTATTTGGAGTGATAACATTTTAATATTTTTTTCTAGAAATTATCTAAGCGCCAAAAACACAGTCCCCCTGGCTGTCCCAATCCCGTAGTCTAACTATTAAAGATAGTATTTCAAAAAACCTATTAACACTACATAAATTTGGCAATTAATATCTAAAAATAGAATAATCTCCATATATTATTTCTCTAAGCCGAATCCTATACCCGGTCGAAACTCGCTCATTTCTTTATCGAATTGCAAGAAAATTTATGATTTTGAAGCTTATCCCGCGGGCTATTGACGAAAATTAGACCCACCCTCTAAAAAGTGTCGGTTCGTTTTTTATTCGAACTTCAATTTTTGGGCACAAAATTGACTCTATCTAGCGAAATAATTGTCGTATCGTCTCCATTTTGATTTCATTCGAAAGATTTAAAAAAATGCGTTCTTTAGAACGTTTCTCCGCTAGCGCCGCGTAACGAGAATCTCGAAAATCCACGTTTAAGCGACTTATAAGCGATTGAAGTTTGAAAAAGTTAAATTTTTTTGCTCAACTGTTAAAATCGTTATACCATTGTTGTTCAAATCAATTTTAAATGCGACATTTCAAGCCAAGGCTTAGCTCGGTAAACCTTAATTGTAACTTTTATTGTTTCAAAATACTATGGTAGTTTTGCGATAACGTTAGTATTTAGTTTAGTAGTAGCCTTGGGTATTTGATTTTAATACAGGGTATCACTTTTGTAGTAGTTGTAAAAGTGAACGTGTCTTTGATCTCTTTGAAAAGTTGTCAGAACGACGGCAGTAGATGGCGATGTTGTGCAAATGAAGCCAATAAAAATTGTCGTATTAAATTTTAAGTTTAGAGTTTTTTTTTTTTTTTTGCGGAATTCCGCACGGGTCACCTAGTGAAGTTATATTTTTCTTATGAAATAAGGTATAATTACGTATTTCTAAAACTTAAAATTGTCATGTAAATTCTGTCCGGAGTTTTTTCAAACAGTCTCCGGCAACAAATTCAAAGCTGTAACACGAAAAATTTATAACTTTTGCAAATTCTTTTTGGCATGAAGTTTAAAGTAATCAGTGTGAATTTGCCGAAATCGCCAAGAACGGTGTTGAAACGCTACTTTGCTTAGTTTGAGAACCACATTTGTGATGAAAATATGCATCAGGGTCGTTGCGAAAACAGTCCTCTGGGAAGTGATTTTATTAATGTCAATTAAATAAATGATAAAACATATTAGTTATTATGTCCACGATTTGTGCCTAAATTTATAGGTAGTCTCGTAAGTAATTATGGTCCAATAGTTTTGCAGATATTACGCAACAAAGAGCAAAAACACGGTCACCTGGCATAGTCCCCTGCCTAGTTATACTAGGCGGGGGACTTACCCCCTATCATGATTTATCAGAAAAACACAAACTTTAATTGGCCCTCTTTCAAACCAAAGTAATAGATTCATTTTCTGAGCAATAGTATTATAATTATACGATCATTTCAAAAAACTGTGCCCGGACAGATTTCGTGTGAAAAATGACGAGCTTACAGAGAATCACCCTTATATAAAAATAAATATATAAATTTCAATAATTTTTTGAGTGATAGAATTTTTTGGGGGGTATTTTTTGCAGAAAATAATTGTTCGCATTGGATTTAAAATGTAAGTTATGCTTTAAAATCGTCTTTTTAACCTCCGGACAGCAAATGTAAGCAAATTTTGAAAATGACCCATGTTCACCAATCAGGCTCAAATAAAAGAAAATATTGTGTACAATTTCACGCCAAAGTGAAGGAATAGCTATTTCAAAATTTAAATTGAGACCTTATTGGATTTTTTTAAACACACCTATCTCGTATCTCCCCCTCCATATAAAATTTCTGAGTATCGAAAAACCTTTGTGACAAATTTGGCAAAGATCCGACGGAAATTTATTGTTGTTATTTCCCCAATATAATCCGACGAAACTGGCTAACCAGGCAGTATGACTCAAAATTTAAATTAGACCTCTTTGGATTTTTTTTTTTTTTTTTTGAGCTCCGATGTTCCGAAAATCTTCAATGTGAATTTCTGAGCAGCTAAGGACTTTAGTACGAAATTTGGTAAAGATCCGGCGCAAACTGTGGATTTTTATAAGAAGCATACACACCCACACCCAAATATTCACATCCATTTATTATGCAGGTTTAACTTATAATTTAACTACGGTATACTCCCAATTAATTCAACTCGAAACATTGATCAAAATTAAGATCATGAATTTCTTAGAAAATAATGGGCTGTTGAGTAGTTTGCAGTATGGTTTCAGAAAAGGTAAATCGTGTGCTACTAATTTATTACATTTCTACGACAAGGTTACCTTGGCTTTAGATAGCAAAAAATGCGTAGATGTTGTTTACATAGATTTTCAAAAAGCTTTCGATAAGGTGCCGCATGTAGCACTACTCATTAAATTAGCTGATATAGGGGTAGGAGGTAAAATTCTAGTTTGGGTTAGGAATTGGCTGACAGGAAGGAAACAAAGAGTAATTGTTAGGGGTAACTATTCTGAATGGAGTGAGGTTTTAAGTGGGGTTCCCCAAGGATCAGTTTTAAGTCCCCTTTTGTTTATTATTTTCATGAATGACATTCATGAAAATGTTTCTGGAAACATGAATTGTTTTGCCGATGATGTCAAACTTATGGGGGTTGTAGAAAATGACGAACAAATAAATCAGCTGCAACAGGATTTGGATCATATTACTAAATGGGCAGACAAGTGGGGTATGGCGGTTAATGTTGGGAAATGTCAAGTGCTGCATTTCGGTCATGGAAATAAGCATACAAGCTATTATTTACAGGGTTCAGTCATTAGTTGGGCAGATAATGTTATGGATCTAGGTGTCTTAATAAATCAGGATTTCAAGTCTAGTCAACAGTGCAGCATAGCTAGTAACAAAGCCAATAGGATGCTTGGGTTTATTAATAGATCTATTTCAAACAAATCTAAGAAGGTTCTTCTGCCTCTGTATAGAAGTTTGGTAAGACCTCATTTGGAGTATGCTGTTCAGTTTTGGTCTCCTTATCTGAAGAAAGACATTAATTTATTGGAAAGGGTACAAAAAAGGGCTACAAGGTTAGTAAATGGGCTTTCTAATTTAGACTATGATTCCAGACTTAGAATGCTTAATATGTATAGTCTTGAGCGAAGAAGAGCCAGAGGGGACATGATTCAGTTGTTTAAATTTATTAAAATGAATGATGTTACGGGGTTAGATTTTCGCACGGAAAGCAGGACAAGGGGTCATTGTTTTAAGCTGTTTAAATCTCAGGCTAATCTTGAAATTCGAAAAAATTACTATTTTAGCAGGGTAGTGGGAACTTGGAATAGCTTACCGGAAGAGGCGGTAAAGAGCAATGGAGTAGATGGCTTTAAGAGGGCCATTGATCTTCATTGGGGTCTTTAATTTGACTAGGACCAGCCAAGTTGGGCCCAGAGCCTGCTGCTGGTCGCCACATTTGTATTTGTATTTGTATTTGTATTATCCACGCAATTGGGTGGATCGTGGGGGATTATCGTGGATAACGAAAAAAAGCTAAAAATAAGTGATAAAAAGAAGATAAAAGTTGTGTTTTGCTTAAAATTAATCGTATTGTGTATAAAAAGTGTTACAAATAATGAAGATAGGAACAGGACTACACATTTGTGTTGGAAGTTCTGAAGCACATGCAATCTATAAAGGAATAGTAGTGCGACAAAGCACTCTTCTGTAACATATATTATACCAAACCTAATTTTGCTGTAAAAAAAAAAAAAAAAAAACGAGACTCTTGCGGATAATTGCCGCAGAAAATATTTGTGTGTGTGGAGGGGGGGGGGTGCTATTTTGAAGTGCGCCCTTTGTAGGTTTGGGTTAGCGCCCTCATGGGGGAGCCAGTCCGCCCCTGCATGTGTACTAAAATTCTGTTTAGCCTTTTTATGAAAATGGATGATGTTACATGTGCAACTTTTAACTTATTTTTAATGTATCAATAAATTCGTTTTTTTTTTAATTTCATGAACTTCGTTTGTGTAATTTTAATAGCATAACATGCTAACTTGAAGATGACCGCTGAAAGTTTTTAAAAAAATTAACTTTGCCTTCATATAATCTTGGATTTCGGTTACGGGTTAAAGTTTTTCTTCCAGAAAAGTTTAAAGAAATAAAAATAAATTTTCTGTACGTTAAGGTATGCAATGCTTTTCTTAGAAAATGTAATAAATGTTTTTTTTAATTTTTCGATATTTAAAGATAGAAGTAATCTGTTAATTCTTTTTAGCAAAGGAAAGAAAAGCTTGTTACATGATATATATATATATATATATATACATGTATTAAATATTGCCCACATAGATACACCATATATTACACATTAAGGGAAAATATAAAGTTCACTATTTTCTGTATGTGTGGAAATTCTTATGTTCTCATACCTGTTACTCTTCACATTAATAATTTTATGCAATGTAGAATCCTACTGCGAATTTGCTTTTTTTTTTTTTAAACATGTGGTGCAAAACATATTAGTATTCTATCTCTCGAAATTTCGATATAATTCGCTACGGATCTTGTATATTTTCTTTGAAACTCCTTTGCATATTTTTTTGAAACTCCTATATTTTTTTCCTTGAAACTCCTATATATATATTTTTCCCTGCTATGACCCCTGCTTGAGAAAGATAGTAAATTGACTCTTTTTTTAACTTAATGTGTTTGTATAATTCACATTTTATACTTTTTTCTGCAAGATGCAGCCTCAAAGATTCTAGTGCATCTTGTACTCAAAGAGTACTTGAATGTCCAGTGTTTAATATAAAATTGCCGCTAGCCTTGGAATTGTCATGAAGAAGAAAAAAAAGTTCAGATCATATTTTTTTTTGAAAATTGTTCTTAGTCTTGATTTTGAAATGTAATGATAAATGCTTCAAAAATATTTTTGGGGGTAAAAAAATGCTTGAAAATACAGGTGTGTTGGTGTAACCCATAAGATTCATGCATATTTGATGACTAATAAATAATTTTGAGGTCCTTAATTTTTTTGAAAAAGGTTCTTAGAAAGTCCTTATTTTTTGTTTTGAAAAAGAAGTGGGAACCCTGACTGTGAATGAGGATAAGAAACAATTCTGTAAAATATTTCACTTTTGCGACGTCATCTTTAGTCTGCGCATTTGGCATAAAGTTGAAATTTTTGATTTTTTTTGGATTTTTCAAATTTTTTTAAAAAATATTGCAAATGATAAAACTAGTGACGGGTGGTTATTAAATGGAAGAAAAAGGTTTGAAATATACAAAGAATTTTTTTAAACCATTTTAGATTATTATTTCAGTTCGTGCATTGCGCTCAATGTTCATCAAATTAACCAAAATTTCTGATATTTTCGACATTTTTTTTAACTTTTCTGGGGTTTTGGAAGTCCGTTGACATCGTGGGCCTTTATTTGCCACATCCCCACTTTCCCTGAATGTTTTCATCCTCAAAACGATCATATTCCCGGCTAGGAACGGGACACCCGGAATGAATTTTGAACCGAGTTTGGAAGGCACGTTGAGTGGCGACCACCGAATAATTATTTGAAAACGCTCGTTTCTCTTTTGTCCAGAGCATGACAACTAAATTGTGAGGTAACAAAACTTCAGGACGTGATGCAGTCATCTACCCTAGATTTGAAGTTTTGTTGCACTCTTTCGAGCATATCGATTGGGATGTTGGTGATAGCAAGCCGGATGTTGTTCTTTAGGCGTTGCAGGGTCTGGAGCTTGTCGTTGTAAATGATCGATTTGAGGTACCCCCATAAAAAATAGTCACGGCGTGTCAAATCGGGGGAGCGGGCTGGCCACGGTAAGTCACCTTTCAAGGAGACGTTATCACTGAACTGGTGAACCACAGCAAGTTTGTAGGGATGAAACTGGAGTTCGTTGTGAAGAATTCGTCTCAGTGTTCAATCAAAAATACCCAAAGCAGCAGCGTTATTACGCGCCGAACGCCTGGGAGAGCGCAAAAATGACTCCCTCACCTTTTCGACGTTTTCTAGGGTTCTGGGAATCCGTTGACCTCCTGGGCCTCTTTTTGCCACACCCCCACTTTCCCTGAATGTTTTCACCCACAAAACAGTCGATTCCCAGCCAGGAATGGGAACAACGGGCTGAATTTTGAACCAAGTTTGGAAGGCACGTTGAGTGGCGACCACCGAAAGATTATTTGAAAAGTAAGATTCGGCGGCGAACGCTCGTTGCTCCTTCGTCCAACGCATGGCGACAACTAAACTAAGAGATAACAAAACTTCAGGATCCTCTCTTTAAAATGTGACTCTTCCCAATCCTTTCTGACCACTCCTTGCTAATTAGCATCCAATTAAAATCAGCAAGTTTCTTTGTCGCACCCTGTAAAATCAATGGCACTGGAGTCAAGTATTTCTAAACATTACACGTAAAATAAGTCCCGTCATTAGTTTATATCCTTGTGACTACATTGGTGAAAACATCTTACGTACCTAACTTAGAAATTTTTTGACTATAAACATTTTCTGTTCTCTAACTGTTGCCAAAATCAATTATCTTTTTATTTACCCCGTTAGCGATTATTGGCACAGATGAATCTAAAAATCCTAAGAAAGCAATAAATTTCATACTTACTCCAGAGAAGCCTTGGTTCACATTTTATTTGTGATCACCATTAATATTGTTGCTGCATGGCTATCTAGCCGGGTAACCCGGCCCTGCCCGGGTTTCTGTGGGTGTAGGGTGGTGTAGTGAAACTCATTCATAACTTTCCCAACACTAAAGTGTATATCTATAAACATAATGGCTACTTCTGTAAACAATGGCTATGTTATGAATAAACTATAAAAAAAATAATGCAAGCTAAAAAAAAATAGCAAGCTACAAATAATGTTTGAGTAAATAGGAAATGTTATAAGTTTGGTATATTAAAATAAATATATACAGGGTGTCCACTCCAATCGTGGACCAATAGCTAATTCCTAAACCGTTAGAGATAAGCATATAGTTTATTTAGGAAAAAATCTCCAAATTATGAAAGGAATTTTGGGTCTATTCAATGTTTTTCAAAAAATCAAATTTTGAAAGAGTTACGAAATTTAAATTTTTATACAGCCCCCCAGTCCTATCAATCATATTTAGTAAAATATTCTTGACACTGTAACGTTTAAAACTAAAAAAAAATCACTGCTCTACGACAAAAATTGACAGAGTTATGACGTTTTGAGAAATCAAGATTTTGCATTATTTCATGACGTCATCGAGAGATCGCTTAAGGGATCGTATGCGAAATCTTTCAAAATCTTGATTTTTCAAGACGTCATAACTCGGTCAATTTTTGTCGTAGAGCAGTGATTTTTTTTTAGTTTTAAACGTTACAGTGTCAAGAATGTTTTACTAAATATGATTGATAGGACTGGGGGGCTGTATAAAAATTTAATTTCGTAACTCTTTCAAAATTTGATTTTTTGAAAAACATTGAATGGACCCAAAATTCCTTTCGTAATTTGGAGATTTTTTCCTAAATAAACTATATGCTTATCTCTAACAGTTTAGAAATTAGCTATTGGTCCACGATTGGAGTGGACACCCTGTATTTACAGTATCAATCGCACTGAAATTAACCATTTCCAAATATTGCTCGTTAAATAAGTCCCATTATTAGTTTCTATCCTCGTGACAAATTTGGTGAGGTGAAAACATCTTATGCACCTAATTTAGAAATTTTTTTGACTATAAACTTTCTATTCTCTAACTATTGCCAAAATCAATTTTTTTTTTTTATTTCACCCGTTAGCGATTGTTGGCTCA
Organism: Uloborus plumipes; assembly: GCA_038373865.1. Taxonomy (NCBI): domain Eukaryota; kingdom Metazoa; phylum Arthropoda; class Arachnida; order Araneae; family Uloboridae; genus Uloborus; species Uloborus plumipes. The sequence continues at coordinate 39,290 of JAXGGA010004976.1, read as the reverse complement.
GATAAATATAAAAATCCTTAGAAGGCAATAAATTCCATACTTACTCCAGAGAAGCCTTGGTTCAAAATTTTCAATATGATTACAATCAATATTGTTGCTGCATGGCACCAAATTTTTGCAACAATGGGTTGAAAATTTAATCATTTAATGGGGAAATGACATAAAATTAACTGTTTTCCATAATAACTTTTTTAAACTAAGCTTTTTAGATATAAATTATAGCTTATCCTGCTCCCTGTTACTATAGCTATCTACGGGGAAAAAATGGTTAAAATCGGTCCAGTAGTTTGGAAGATTACCCCGGACATACGTTTTCAAAAGTAGTTTTTTACTTCCTTTTACGTAGTAAAGGAAGTATTGTGATCGCGAAAAAAAAATCACTCAAATTTGAGTCTAACTTTTGATTTTGCTCACCCCCGAATGAATGTTTCGTAGTTTTTTCGAACTGTCAGCACGTGCATATGTACCTACCAACATATAAGCAGCTGAAAAATCCTTTTCAACCACCCCCGAGTTAATTACGACGAGTTTTCTCGTGACGTCTGTATGTACGTGTGTGCGTATGTATGTATGTGGGTCGTATAACTCAAAACTATATGCCGTAGAAGCTTCTAGCTTGGTATGTAGGCTCTGAGGATGGTCTAGTTGTGCACCTCCCCTTGTGGTTGCATTTGAATGTTCCCAAGGGGGTGTTTTACCCCTTTTTTGGGGTAAATCAGTGTTAATTTCAATGCAGACTCAAGTGATATGAATTGGCACGACCACTTGGCGATATATCGCCAAGCTCTTGGTCGCCAAGTGTTTGACGCCAACTTGGCGATATATCGCCAAGTTGGCTACAAATTGGCGAAAAAGATATTTTTTGAATTTGGGTTCAATTTGGCGCTATTGGCGATATTTCGCGAAAAATCCACTGAGTGATGTTAAAATCGGCGGTATTTAGAAAATGAATCATTGTAAAACATTTGTTTTGCATTGTTTCGTGGCAATCTATGGGTGCAAATGTTCGAATTGCTATCTTGCTCACTCCTAGCACTACTTTAACACTAAGGCATCTACAAAGAAATTTACACGTAAAAGGAAGTAGTGTGGGACCCATGCCAGATTTTTATGTATATAGATTTATACTTCAATTTTGCATTTTTGTCTCTTTTGTATTGCCTTCATAAGTGGATTATTTTGAGTTAGTATGGGTGTTATATGCATTTGAAAAGAGGTTAAGAGTGGGAAGGGGAGCAAACAGGCGCGGATCCAGAGGGGGGGGGGGTCATGACCCCCCCCCCCTTAACCGACAAAATATAGCAAAAAAATTGCATTTTTGGTACTAATATTACGAAAAAATTGTCAACCCCCCCCCCCCCCCATTTTTGCCCGAAAATTGCACTTTGACCCTCCCTTTCGAAAATGACCCCCTCCTTCCCAGGTAGCACATCATACCGATCGACGTAGAAAAATGTGCAAAAAAGAAATATAGAACTAGATTGTTTTCCGATGTCGATCTTCCGGAAAACGTAACATTTCTGATATATGGTTCTATATAGTTTCTGAATATAGATCTGGATTGTTTTCCGATGTCGATCTATGTAAAAAAATTACTCTTTTCGAACGTAGTTCTATATAAGTTTTGAATATAGAACTAGATTGTTTTCCGATGTCGATCTTCCGGAAAACGTAACATTTCTGATATATGGTTCTATATAGGTCCTGAATATAGATCTAGATTGTTTTCCGATGTCGATCTATGTAAAAAATTTACTCTTTTCACCCACTAGCGGGTTTTAACCGTGACTTCATTTTTGATCCGCCATTTTGGATCCATGATCGCCGCCATCTTGATTTTAATTATTTAATTAATTTATTTAATTATTGATTGCTTAATTACTTTGAATTTGAAATTTTCATTCCGCAGGATTCGAACGCGGGTCCCTTGTGACTCCAGCCGGACATGCTAACCACGAGACGCTACCTCTGTCCTTATCGAGGGAGAAAAATAACACTTTAAAAGGAAATGTTTTTGCAGAAAGCGCCATCTATGAAAGACTAAGGGCGTAAAAGTGATAAATTAATTTTATGGTGGTTGTGGGGGGAAAAATAGTGGTGCTATCTATCGGGGAAAAGGGTCAGTAATGGAAATAATTCAATTTACTAAGGTGCTTGTAAAGGTATGGAGAAATAGTGGCGCCCTCTAGTGATGATAATGATTCCTCTAAATCATTATTGAAATTTCATTTGTTTGGAAAATAATATTTTTCGAGAAAATAATATTTTTTCTGTGTGTTGGAATCGAACTCACCAAAAAAGGATCTGCGGGTGACAGTTGTTATGTTGACCGATAGAACCGCTCGCCCATAGATCCTTATCCTCACATGTGTTTTTAATGTTTATATGCAGACAAATACTAGCCCAGGATTAATATTGAAAGCTCATTCTAAATGTCAATTAAAAATAAAGGTTATTAAAAAAATTAATGACAAAAAATTACAATCTCACTCGATTATATGTGTTGAAAAGTACATTTTACTAGATGTTTGATTTAAAACAGCTTCAATATTAAACGAAATGAAATTATAAATAATGTCGAAACAAAAATATATTTTGACATAGTTCTATGTTTAAAAGACAATGATTAGGGTAACTAAAAAAAAATTCGTCTGTAAAATTTATTTGAGTAGCAGATAAAACAACGAATGGATCAAATGCAACCTGATTAATTTAAAAGTAAAAAAAAAAAAAAACAATTAAAAAAAAATAAATGTAATAAATTAAAAAAATAAATAAAATAACTAAATAAATATATAAATAAACAAATATATAAATAAATAAATAAAATAAATAAAGATGGAAAGAAAGAAATAAAAAAGAATTTTCGAATGAGGTTGATATAAAACTTTATTCGATATATTTCTATGTTTTAAAGTCTCGCAGAAGAACGTAAAACTATGTCGTTTTTGAATTATTTTTATTAATTGGAGTTTTAGAGGTTTTTTTTATTTATTTATTCATTCAGTTATTTTTTTGTAATGTGTTGAAAAGAACATTTTACTAGATGTTTGATTTAATACAGCTACAGTATTAAACGAAATGAAATTATAAATGATGTCGAAAAAAATATATTTTGATATAGTTCTATGTTTAAAAGACAATGATTATGGTAAAACTAAAAAAAAAAAAAAATTCGTCTGTCAGATTTATTTGAGTAGCGATGAAACAACGAATGAATTAAATGAAGCCTGATTGATTTAAAACGTCAAAAAAATAAACTAAAATAATAATAATAATAATGACAATAATTTAAAAAAATAAGGAAATAAATAATAAAATAAAATAAAATAAATAAATAAATAAATAAATGAAATAAATAAGTAAGTAAAATGAATAAAGATGGGAAGAAAGAAATAAAAACGAATTTTCGAATGAAGTCGATATAAAACTTTCTTCGATGTATTTCTATATTTTAAAGTCACGCAGAAGAACGTAAAACTATGTCGTTTTAGAATTATTTTTAATAATTGGAGTTTTAGAGGTTTTCTATATTTATTTATTTATTCAGTTATTTTTTTGTAATGTGTTGAAAAGAACATTTTACTAGATGTTTGATTTAAAACAGCTACAGTATTAAACGAAATGAAATTATAAATAATGTCGAAAAAATATATATTTTGATATAGTTCTATATTTAAAAGACAATGATTATGATAAACTAAAAAAAAAAAATCGTCTGTCAGATTTATTTGAGTAGCAGATGAAACAACGAATGAATCAAATCAAGCCTGATTGATTTAAAACGTCAAAAAAATAAAAATAAAATAAAAAATAAAATAAAATAAAATAAATAAATAAATAAATAAAATAAATAAATAAAAAATAAATAAACACGAAAAACAATAACTAAAAAAATAAATAAATAAAATGAAAATAAATAAATAAATAAAACAAAAAATAAAGAAATAAAAAAACTTAAAAGAAAAGACTTTTTGAATGAGGAACTTATTTTTTTTCGATATACTTTAAAATCATGCAGAAGAATGTCAAACAATACCGATTTTGCAGTTTTAGAAGTTTTATTTATATATCTATGTTTAGATTTTTTTTTGTAATGTATAGAAAAGCATGTTTAGTTCGAAACAGCTAAAGTATTAAACGAAATGAAATTAGAAATAATGTCGAAAGAAAAATATATTTTGATACAGTTATCTGTTTATAAGACAATGAGTAGGCTAAAACTAAAAAAAAAATCGTCTGGCAGACTTATTTAATAACAGATAAAGCAACCAGATAAGATCAAATGAGACTTGACTAATTTAAAGCGTTAAAACACAAAATGTGATGATTTTTTTGAAGGGAGGTCGATATAAAACTCTTTCACATATTTTCCTATATTTTAAAGTCATGCAGAAGTGCATCGAAGTATATAGTTTTTAGATTGTTTTCGATGTTTAAAATTTTAGAGATTATTTCCCCTCATGTGTCACTAAATATATTACTAATGAAAAATAAAAACAGTTTTAATTTTCCCTTCTGATTTAAAACAACTAAAATAGTTAAATTTATCAAAATTCAAACAATGTTGAAATAAAAAGAAGCTATAACATAGTTCTATGTTAAGATTTAATATAGATCGACGTCAAAGTACGTCAGTGTCTCAATATTTTTTTCCCAACATTAAAAAACGTTGTTCAAAGTTTGCTATTTCACTAATTTTCTTCTAATTAAAATATAAGTAAGAATATCGTTGTAAAAAAGCTTTAAATAATGATTATTCAATTTTTAATGTCAAAATAAGTTGTTAAAATGACTTTTTTAATAAAGTCGGTGAAACAACATATTTCGACGTAATTCTATGTTTCCAAAACCTTATCCTTTATTCAAACGAGATTCAAACGTCGAACTATGTTGGTCCCACGTCGTTATATATTTTCGTGCTACTTGGGTTAGCCAGAAGCTGGATCCGCCATTGGGAGCAACAGGTGGATTTCTTGTGACCTTTGTCAGATGTTCTGCCAGTATGAGGGAAAGGAGAAGTCAATTTGTGAGCTGGATTATATTTGCACCAAGTGTGCTGAGCTCTCAGAATTGAAACATAGCATGACCATTTTGCAGGCCCAAATAGCCTTAGGTTGTGGGTTAGAGGAGGATCAGATAAGCACTCCAGATGGAAAGGGGGAAATTACTAAAAAGGATGTGGGCATTAGCTGTGAGTTAGTTAGTAGGGATGTTCTAGAGTTGAAGGGGGAAGTAATTAGTAAGGAGACAGACTGGGAAATGAAGGGGGTAATTTTGGGAGACTCAATGGTGCGCGAAGTGGGAAATTCAATCGGGAGGGTAAAACGTAAGGTGGCTAAGTGTTGTTTACCAGGAGCTCGGGTGAAGGATGTAAATAAGGTTGCAGAGAAGAAGGGGACATTTCATAAGGAGGATATAGTTACTTTGTGGGTGGGAACCAACGATGTAGGCCATAGTAATAATGAGGAGTTTAGGAAAGAGTGGAATTCCCTGTTAGACAAAGCAACTAACTGTTCGACCAGTGTCCAAGTGGTTGGTTTGCTTCCCAGGTATGGAATGCACAGGAGCTGGATGAATCAGCGGGCTAGGTGCATGAACCTGCTACTAAAGGAAATTTGCCAAAAGCGCAGTGTCAGGTTTGTGGATGTGTGGAGTCATTGCAAGCGTGATTGGATTGCTAGGGATGGCCTGCATCTGAGCTCTACAGGGGTCAAAATGGTTAGTGGTTTGGTTTTGGAGTCTTCTGAGTCAAAAAACTAAGATTGAAAGGGGGGCAGGGTTCAAGGAGCAGGTTGCGAAAGGACACAAACTATTTGGGTTTTATTAGAAATAGGGAGGCTAATAAGATCAGTCATTTTAACAATTTCGATTCAAGAAATCGCAAGGGGTTGAATAAAAGCAAGTTGGGCATGCTTAAAGTTTTTTATACCAATGCTCGCAGTATTAGGAATAAGATGGAAGAATTAAAAAGCACAATTATAGATGAGAAGTTGGATATTATTGGAGTTACCGAGACATGGGCTACCAAAAATGATGATGATTTATTGTGTATTGCTGGGTATAATTTGTTTAGACAAGATAGAGCAGGTAAAAGAGGTGGTGGGGTTTTGTTTTATGTTAGGGATACTTTAACTTGCAATGAATTGCCAATAAATGACAAACCAATTAATATTGATATGGTTTGGCTAGAATTGATTAGCAGCACGGGCAAAAAATTACGTTTGGGAAACATTTATAGGCCACCTAATCTAAGCCAGGGTCAAGATGAACAGATGTATCGTATTATTAGAGACATGTCGAGTAAGGGACCGGTAATTATAATGGGGGATTTCAATTTTCCGGGCATTGATTGGAATAATTCTTACCCCAATAATAGTAGAGAAGAGGAATTTCTGAGAGTAATTGGTGACTGCTTTTTAGATCAAGTTGTATCACAGGGAATACGACAGGATGCTATTTTGGATTTAGTTTTCTGCAACGTTGTAGGTTCTGTTCAAGCATTATGTGTAGGGGAGCATATTGGAGATATGACCATAACAATATTAGGTTTGGAATTAGCTTTGATGTGCACAAAGATAAAAATTTTAGGTTTGTACCTAATTTCAGAAACACTGATTTTGTGGCACTGAGGCAGAGTTTGAAAGCAGTTTTTTCATCAGGATTGGACAACAGTGATGTAAATCTACAGTGGACAGAGTTTAAGGAAAAATTAGCAAAAACAGTTAGAGATCACGAGAAAAGGGGTTAACACTAAAATTTGGCCCATGTGGTTCACCAGGGAAACTAAGGATGCTTTAAACCGCAAGCAAGCTGCTTTTCATCGGTTCAAAGAAACTGGTCACTGCACAGATAGGCTGCAGTATTGTGAGGCAAGGCGTAATTTTAAGTATTTGGTACGTATTCAGAAAAGTGAATTGGAACAAAGGCTTGCAAATAACATTGACAGGAATCCAAAGGGGTTTTTTGCTTACGCTAATTCTGGGAAAGTTAGAAATAGCCAAATTGGGCCACTGATTGATGAGCATGGAAATTTAATTCAGAATGATAGGGATATTGCTAATGTTCTAAATGACTTTTTTTCCAGTGTTTTTAACGATAACTGTATCTCAACAGTTGACACAAGTAAGACACAAGCTACTCTACAGCTTGAGGATTTTGTTTTTTCTAGGGAGGACGTTTTACTTCATTTGAAAAAAATCTGGTATGGACCCCACACTACTTCCTTTTACGTGTAAATTTCTTAGTAGTTGCCTTAAGTGTTAAAAAAAGTGCTTGGAGTGAGCAAGGTGAGCATTCAAATATTTACTCTACTAATATACCACGAAACAATGCAAAAAATATTTTACAATGGTTATTTTTCTAAATATTGCTGATTTTAAGATCATTCAGTAAATTTTTCGCAAAATATCGCCAATAGCGCCAAGTTGAACCCAAATTCAAAGAATAATTTTTTTGCCAAATTTGTCGCCAATTTGGCGATATGTCGCCAAGTTGGAGTCAAACACTTGGCTACCAAAAGCTTGGCGACATGTCGCCAATTCATATCACTTGAGTCTGTATTGAAATTAACATTGATTTACCCCAAAAAAAGGGTAAAAGACCCCTTTGGGAACATTCGAATGCAATCACAAGGGGAGGTGCACAACTAGACCCCCATCAGAGTCTACATACCAAGCTAGAAGTTTCTACGGCATATAGTTTTTGAGTTATGCGAGCCACATACGCACATACGTACATACAGACGTCACGAGAAAACTCGTCGTAATTAACTCGGGGGTGGTTGAAAAGGATTTTTCGGCTGTTTGTATGTTGTTAGGTACATATGCACGTGCTGACAGGTCGAAAAAACTACGCAACATTCATTCAGGGGTGAGCAAAGTCAAAATTTAGACTGAAATTTGAGTGAAATTTTTTTCGTGATCACAATACTTCCTTTACTACGTGAAAGGAAGTAAAAATTAAAACAACTAAAGCTCCGGGACCAGATAATATTTATCCAAAAATTCTAGTTGAATGTGTTGAGGAATTAGTAGATACTATTGTAAAAATTTTCAATGCTTCGTATAACTCAGGGACAGTGCCAGAGGACTGGAAACTGGCTAACATTACGCCACTCTTCAAGAAAAGGTCTAGAGGTAATGCAAGAAATTATAGACCTGTCAGTCTTACTTCGGTGGTTTGCAAAATTTTTGAAACTTTATTTAAAATTAAGATTATGAATTTCTTATAAAATAATGGTCTGTTGACTAGTTTGCAGTATGGTTTCAGGAAAGGTAAATCGTGTGCTACAAATTTATTACATTTTTATGACAAGGTCACCATGGCTTTAGATAACAAAAAGTGTGCAGATGTGGTTTACATTGATTTTCAAAAAGCTTTCAATAAGGTACCGCATGTTGCACTACTCAGTAAATTAGCTGATATAGGAATTGGAGGTAAAATTTTAGTTTGGGTTAGGAATTGGCTGACAGGAAGGAAGCGAAGAGTAGTTGTAAGGGGTAATCATTCTAAATGGAGTGAGGTTTTAAGTGGGGTTCCCCAAGGATCAGTTTTAGGTCCACTTTTGTTTATTATTTTTATGAATGATATTCATGAAAATGTTTCTGGAAACATGAATGGTTTTGCTGATGATGTCAAAGTTATGAGGGTTGTAGAAAATGATGAACAAGTAAATCAGCTGCAAGAGGATTTGGATCATATTACTAAGTGGGCAGACAAATGGGGCATGGCAGTAAATGTTGGAAAATGTCAAATGCTGCATTTAGGTCATGGGAATAAGCATACAAGCTATTATTTACAGGGTTCAGTCATTAGTAAGGTAGAAAATGTTATGGATCTAGGTGTCTTAATAAATCAAGACTTCAAGTTTAGTCAACAGTGCAGCATAGCTAGTAACAAAGCCAATAGGATGCTTGGGTTTATAAATAGATCTATTTCAAACAAATCTAAGAAGGTTCTTCTGCCTTTATAATAGAAGTTTGGTAAGACCTCATTTAGAGTATGCTGTTCAGTTTTGGTTTCCTTAAAGATATTAATTTATTGGAAAGGGTACAAAGGAGGGCTACAAGGTTAGTGAATTGACTTTCTAATTTAGACTATGATTCCAGACTTAGAATGCTTAATATGTATAGTCTTGAGCAAAGGAGAACCAGAGGGGACATGATTCAGTTGTTTAAATTTATCAAAATGAAAAATGTTACAGGGTTAAATTTTTGCACGGAAAGCAGGACAAGGGGTCATTGTTATAAGCTGTTTAAATCTCAGGCTAACCTGGAAATTCGGAAAAATTACTATTTTAGCAGAGTAGTGGGAACTTGGAATAGTTTACCGGAAGAGGCGGTAAGGAGCAAGGGAGTAGATAGTTTTAAGAGGGCCATTGATCTTCATTGGGGTCTATAATTTGACTAGGACCAGCCCAGTTGGGCCCAGAGCCTGTTGCTGGTTGTCACATTTGTATTTGTATAAATGATGAAATAACCCATTAAAAATATGGCTTCAAAAATTAAGACGTACGCCCACCGTATAATCCGCCTTTCGGATCTAGTTCCATTTTTATGAAAGAACCTAAAAAAAAAGTAAATTTTTTGGAATTGGCAGCTTTTACTTTCGTAAAATAAATCTGTCTACTGAGTAAATTTCAATCGATCATTAGTTTTCCCCCGAAAAAGTGGGAAGGGGAGGGGGCAGTCACTGACCTTGAGAATAAGAGTTTTGCCAAAAACGCATGTCTGAAAGTCGCAAATAGATTAAAGTCGACATTTTGCCGGTACGCACAGAACGAAAATTAAAGAATCGCCAAAAGTTTTAAATCCCCCGTTCTAGGAAAAGTCTCAAAACGAAAGCAAAGAATTTATTTGTTTACACTCAAAGAAATAAAAAGCAATGGATATTTTTGCAGATTTTTCTTATCAATGATTTTTTTCACGCTAATTAATTTATTTTACGCTCGTGTAGACTGCGGTGGCATCCTAGACTAATAGGGACCCGTGTTTATAGGGTAGGCAAACATTCACAGCACAACACATTCACGCAAATAAAGGGCTTGGACAGGAGAGAAAACGTACACCCATGCCGGGATTCTTCGTTTTATTTATACTGAAAGCAGAAGTAGTAAAAAGATTATCCCCTTGGTGTTGAGCCATTCCCGAAATATAATTTCAATGCAGTGAAGCGGATCTGTCAATAATGACAGGTGAGGACGCGTTTAGTTAGGGAAAGTGGGGATTCATGAACTTTTAACAGCTCCAAACGAGGGAAGGAGAGATCAACATAAAGTGTGACAGAAATCACACATTTTTAGTGGAAGGCTAGCAGCTATGGTTAAACACTTGCCTTCTTTAACACCAGCTAAGATTTCTGATTTCAAAGATATTGCCAATTTCCACACAAATGCATAGAAAAACAAACAAAAACCTAATGTTCATGCTCATGTTGAAGTGATACAAATGTGATGATTAGTGTAAAAGTGAAGTAAATGACACACAAGCAAGAGCAGAAACTACTATTTTGTTTTATTAATGAAAATTTCCCAAACTCCACAGCATAATTTGTAAGTCTTCATTTAACAAAAGATTATAAAAAATTTCGAGTTAACAAAATGTTATAAATGTCTTCTAGATAATAGCTGCAGCAATTTGGATATTTATGAAGATATGTTCTCAAGCCAGTATGCGGATAGCTCAAACGTCCCTACCGAGCAACTGCACTCAAAAGGAAAAAAAAAAAAAACTTACAATTTTTACAACCCAGGATAAAATTCGCAAGACTGCTCGGATGAATACATAAAATGAAAAATGCTTTTTTACACTTTGCTTTTTAAAAGAACGCGAATTTGAAAGTAAGTACTTCACCTGACTATCACAGAGCTATTAGAAATGACCAAAATATATATATCTTTTAAAATCAACAACAAAATATTATCGAGTAAAACAGTGAAACCATTAAGTAAAAATCCGGCGTCATTTGATTACTTTTGAATTACATATCGTATAAAAGGGACTCGCATTGAGTATGAGTTAATCCTTCGAGTATAGAAAAAGATGAGAGTCAACAGTAAGGCTATATTCTGCCATGCTTCAATGTGGAAATAATATATGAACATTACAAATATTCTTTCAAGTTTCAGCCATTTTCTCATGCTTAACAAAACCATTAAAACACATTAATGCAGCAAATGAATATTTATTTGGCTTATTAACATGCAATGAAATCTATGATATAAAAGGGGAAAACGCTAATGCATATGTGATGACAATTTGTATGAGTTTGTACAATCTTGACAAAAAAAATAAATTCAAAGATATTTTTTTACAAGTTCTCTTCGTTTTCTATACTCGAGGCTCACAAAGACAGTGGACACTTAGGTCATCCTGTTCTGCTTACCCGTTTCTCAGACGCTATTTACGACATAACAGTTAAAATTTCATAACAACAAACAGCAAACAAAGATTTCTTAAATGCTTTATAAACAAATTCAATAACTTATAGCTACAAAGCACGGAAAAACTGAACAAAAGGGGGGAAAAAAACTCTCATACGAAAAAACAGTTTTGTCTTCGTTAAACACTTTTGCTAAGAGAATTACAATAATTTTTTTTCTTAAATTACATGGTTTGGCACCCACATCTTAGTAGTTGGGCAGCAGTTATCACGAATCACAGGAGTGATGTAAATATATATGAGCTCTGATGCAAGTTTCACGAGACGAGACACTGAGACACAGATCGTGCACAAAGCAGCAGACAAACAGACACCAGATATAGGACAGTTTAACAGTGAGCCGAGCATGGGAACCATGCGAAAATGTGCCATTAGGACCAAGACATTTAGCCACAGTACTACAATTAAACAATATTTTCATGTACTATTTTTTTTTTTTCACACCAATAAATTCACATAGAAGTTTTGTTTGGTATACATTTTTTTTTAGATTAAGGCAGACGTATCAGTAAATACATGCTTAACAAACTTTTTTTTAACTCTTTGGTTCCGTATGGAGAAATGCATTCAGGTGACAAACATGGGACTAGAACATGTCCACAAAATTCTTAAAACATTGAGCTCATACAGAGCAGTCTCATAATACTGGGTTACAATGAGAAGATTCTACAAACCATTTTTTGAATGAAAAATGATATCATTCTACACCAAGGAGGTTAAAACCGAAAGGAAGTCACAACAGCAGAAAAAAGTGCTTGTAATTCAAATTTAGAATTTTATCACAACTATTTTTTTCAGCAACAGTTTATGAATTTGTACTTGGGATCACTTCAGAATGCCACAGCTTGAATTCAAGTTACACACACATGAATGCCATTTAATAAATGCTTGCTTCTCATAGAAATAATAGAAGAATGGAATTTATTCTGACAGGCTTGGAAAAAATAGTGATTTCAGAATTGCGACATACGATCATCAGTAATAAAAAATGGATTACTTTAATCATTAGATGTTGTCCTAGTGTAAACTTGACAGTATTTTTAGATGATCTTCACAAAATGAGTTCTGAGAGTTAAAAAAAAAAAAAAAAAAAGGTAAAAGTAAGTGCGTACGTGTGAATAGAGCTTATCAAGTAATACAATTTTAAATTGTAAATAATATTTCATATTTATTTTTTATTAAAATGAAATAATACTATTACAGTATAAAAAGAAAATTTAATATTTGCAATAATGCAATCAATTATGTAAGATTACTTAAGAAGAATTTCAATGTATTAGGGCACAAATTTGTAATGAAAATTGTATACATACATTTGAGAGCTACACCTTAATACAATCAAATGAAGATATGTAGGGAGAAGTAAGAGCTTTTTCTGTTATACAGCTCCTCCTTAATCTTTGAATCGGAAAAGGATTTCTCGTAATTCCAAAATGTGTGCATGAAATTTCTTTGCAAGTTCGTGCTTTACTATGTTAAATTTCTTCACACATATAATTAATGCAAACACAATACGTCACAATAGTTTTAATGTTATTCCTAACAGTAGTAAAAGTGATTTTAATGTCTTTGCTTTGTTAAAAAAGAAAAAAAGTATAACAATTGACAAGTATTAATCTTTAACATAAATTCAACAAATTTTATTTCTTTTTTCAGTTTCAGATACTTGAAATTAAGCCTTATATATTGACATTGTGCTCAAAAGCTAAGAAACATCTCAATTTGTTAAACAAGTTTATTAAATAGTGTACTTTTTATAACATATCCTTCCTTGCTCTTTTTTCCTTTTATAGCTACACGCACCTACATACACATATACATACACTGAGTTAAAATTAAATTTACCAAGATGATGATGCCTTGGAATTCTAATTTAATCTAAATTGCACCGGTTAGGTCTCCTCAATCTCAAGTAGATTAGTTTTCAATGTCAAGACCCATTCTACTAATTTAAACAAAGAACAAAAAGAACTTCAATGTGATATTAATGCCAACAAAATACAAATCTAATAATGTGTAAATGTAAAAATAAATCAATCTGTCACATAAAAAGAAATAGAACACAGAATTGGAAGCAATATTATTGCACTGAAAAAGCCAATAACACAAACTTGAGTACAAGACATACCACACTTCACAGCCTCCAATTCATGAATAACACTCAAGATTAAAATAATTTTGAAAAGACTAAAACTGCACTACACGAATACTTTGATTAATAATTGCTTAAAAAAGCAACATTACACAATAATTATTATACTTAAAATAAATAAATAAATATTTTCTTTTCCCTTATATGGCAGTATTTCAGCTAACTTTTTTGACCAATTAAAACAATTACTTATCCAGGACTATTTCCAATGTTCTGGAATTTATTAAGGTTGTAAAGTATGCTGGAATTTAAATAACCAAAAATATACATGCAATTATAAAACAACTTTTTCAAAATTGAAATGTATTCTATTCCATGTGCCAATCTACTGGTTACCACAGGGGTGCTCAGGTATTAGTATAGTACCAAATGCAAGACATACCGATAATTTTTTCTGCAGCATATAAAAACCATTGATTTCTTTCATAAGATTTCGGATTGACTTACAAAAAATGCATAACTAAATAAGTATTAAAGCTGTTGCTTAACTTTTGAGCCATCAGAGCAAATACTTAAACAGAAACTATGTTAAGTAAAATTAAAGTAAATATAATAGCATTTTGGAATTAAATCAGGAAGAAACTTACAAAATTTACACTTAATCTTTGCAGAATAAATAACTCTGACAGTGAATTTATTCCAAACACTGCAGCAATAAGATTAAACAAACAAACATCACTATGATTCCAAGCCTACACGTCACAGACTTGCAAGACTTCAATTTCGTGATGAACATGAAAGTTAACTGTAAGGCTGCAATTAACCACTCTACATATAAACATTAACCTCAAGCAATATTTTACATTGCACGTAAACACGTGGAAGTCGAAGCAACACTCACGATGGATCACATTTAACAATTCCGAACTTCACAAAAGACACAAAGACAAACTTCTTTAGAGACTAAAAATAAAATTGGAAAATTTTTCGACTGCCATCGACATGTATGTACACTTGTATAAAACACTTTGAATAAAACAAATATTAGAAGCCATTTAAAAGACTTGACCGACCACAAAAACGATGGATTTAAAAGTACAATAACAACTCGCTATATTGCTCTAGGTTTAGGCTGCAGGAAAATATGTTCAACTAACAAAGGCTAAGGTTGATTTGTTTTTTCAAAGTAAAGGATTTAGATGGACTTTTTTTTTACTAGCTAAACTTAGTTGAGGGTGGAGGGCAGAGAAAATTATTAAAATATAAGTCCGATCACCAGAAAATACAGAACATATTTGAAGTAGTAAAATAACTCAGATTGCAATAAACGATTTTTATGAGACTTTTGGGGCAGATTTCTTGTCTACTGAAAAGAACTATATATCGAGTGGTTACTGTATATCACAATGGTATATGCTTCTGTACACAGCAAGGTAGACTACGAGCATTGTGAGTGTTCCATCCATTTCAGTTTCAGCCTCCTTGCTTTTAACTCGGACAGGAGAGACGGTTCACGACGGCTTCCTCGAAATCGCCTCGGCGGTGAGCAGTCTATCCTATTTTTTATTAGTTAATATACTTTGCACGATTTAGAAACTGTACAACTGGACGAGAGCATGAATACAAACCGTTTCTCAAGTAAAATAAAAACAATGATATATGTGTGCTAAAACTAATTCTCTTCATAATGTACCAATAACTCCCGAGAGAAAACATTTTTTCGTGGGGACACCCTTCTCGGGTGCGCATCAAAATCAACAGTGCGACAAGACTACATTAAAGATAAAAATAATACTGCACACAAATTAACAAAGCAACCGAACATACCATACAACATACATATACTAAATTATTTACTCACGAAAATGTACACAACTATGAAACAAAAAAGTAATAAATGAAACGACAGCGAGTCCCGCGAGCACCCACGGATGACTTTGGCCTTCCGAAGGGGAGGGCTCCGCACTCTAAGTTGTCCGGCAGGAAGAAGCGAGGCACTTTGTCAGCTTCCTGGGCATGTTCGAACAGCTCATTCACCGCTAATATGTGCAGAGCCTTGTCACAACCGTTGGAACAAGTAATCACCTCTTAACAACACAGGGGGGACTCAAGACAACTTTGACCGTTGAGAAGAAAATGCGGAATTAAAGATCATGGCATACTAACTTTCGAGACAGGAACACCGGTATATTTTGAACATTCGGTGAAGGCCTTCTACTTCATGTGGGCTTAAATTAGAAAAAGGGAAGGGATATTTCAAATTTCAGAATCTCTAAACATTTATTTTCTTCCCTAATATGCTTTCCCTGAGCAGTATGCCATTTCTTTGACCTTTTTACGCTTTACAACAGCAATATTTAGCAAAATTAAAATATACCAACTCGATAAAACACTAACATTTGGTATATTAATTGGTTAAAACAAAGAACTGTATTTTATAAGGATATTTTGCACAGCTGACAAAGCAGAAAAAAATCAATTCCAGGGAAACATGAGCTCTGAAAAATTAAAAAGTTAGACATTACTTACATAGTCTCTTATAAAAAAAAAAAAAAAAAAAAAAAAAAAAAAAAAAAAAAAAGCAAACTATTCTATATACTAGTTAGAATAGTTTGACATCCACCTGTGAAATTGAGAGATGACAAAGAATGAAAATCATCAAATTGAATCTTTTTGTTTCTGGCAGAATGAAGTCTGAGACACTATGTAAAAAATTAAAAGTGTAAAAGAATCGAAAAAAATATCAATTTTATAATAAGAAAAAAAAGTGGCTAAATTAAGAATTGGGGCAAATCACAAAACATTCATTTTACATATTTATATAATTTTACTAATTTATGAAGCGAATAGAAAGAGCTTTATTTTTTATGGTTTGAAGGTTTCCTGGGGGGAGGGGAGGTCAAGTAGAAAAATCAGCAAAGACATTTAGTACATGTTTCCAAGTGAATATATGATTCGTTTCTTTTTCACATATTTTCAAAGTGGTAAAGTAACAAGAACAGAAGTTTTCAATTAAATAAATTATGCATTTCAGCATTTCAGCTAGGAATATCTTCGATAAAACTAAAAAACCAAGAGAAATTTATTATTTTTTTCCCTTTTCTGACTTTTGATTCTCAATGCAATGATAAATTAATTACATGTGATAAATAAAAAAAAGTGCCATTTTTATAATATATCTATCAATATTATTATCAACACATCTTATGATGTGTCTGAAAAATGAAATATGTATGCATTTCAAAAAAATTTTTTAAAGATATTCCAATTTGGGTTTTACACAAGTCATATAAAAATAAAGGGTTATATAAAAAATTTAGTTCTCTTAAATTAATAGGTAACTCATACATCATTTTAAGCAGTTCAGAACATACAATTCTTTGTTTTGATTTAACATTATACCAAATTTCAATTTCATTGCAAATGATTTTAATTTCATCTCTTAAAGAGTTCAATTTCAACTACATTCACACAGTTAATGAAAGGGATAATGTCATATTTGAATTTCCCAGCATAATCTATTTTTCGTTTCCTTACTGAAAAATGGTTAAATAATTGCACTGCATGGAATAAACAATGATGGCAATAAGTTTAAAAATAAAACTAAAAATCAGTAGAAGGGAACGAACAGATAAGTTGACACTTGTCATTTAAAACTTTCTACAAACAAAATAAAACTAACCTTCAACATTTTACTGCTTTAAGAGACTCATGATGCATTTAATAATTGGTTGTATTTGCTTTTATAACAGGAAAAAAGGGAGAGGGAGAGTATAATATCTATTTTTGTTACAGTGAATGTTTACTTATTTGCACTTTAAATTTAGTAACCATAATTAATATGGCTTTTTAATCAAATACAAATCAAAATTGTTCCAACTAAGAAATTTTTAAATAAAAGTTAGATCTAAAAATTTACAGCAGGCTTTTTTGAGGCTTAAAATATGAAAACACTAAAAAAATAAATAAATACTGATAATGTAAATTTTAAAAGAAACTAAGATCTTAATTCATATTGACAATTGATTTTCCGCTATCTCTGAAATCATCTGCACATAATACAGTGCAGTAGTTTATAAAATAATAAGACAACAAAAAATGCTAGGGCAATTTTTGACAGTATCCCTCCGAGTCCAATATAAGAACATACAATGTGCTTCAAATTAAAAGCAACAAAAACAACCCTTGAGATAAAGAGGCTAGAATTATGAAACAATTGCAGAAAATTACATTAAAAACTTTATTCTCCACCCCGTCTGAGGCAACTGCAGAATACAACGTATAACATGTGTCAATATTAGCATTACAAAAAAATAATAATAAAATTAATAAAAAATACCATATCTTTGAAATACGATATTGGTAAAAAAGTTTTCTTTCTTAGTGCAAGAATTTTGTTAATTAAACTTATCTCTTACTGAAATATCAAGAGGTGCATTAAACTAATTTTAAATCTTGCTTTTGATAGAAATGCACTCAAAAAAAGAATGGAGGATTTATTATAGAGTACAATTTTCTTTGTTCAACTTTGTCAAATCTATTACAGAGTGTTGTGCTAGATGATATGCAGTCACCTTCAACAGATAAAGAACAAGCTCTTAAGTATATTCTTGATGTAAACAATTTAAGCCTCATTATATCAAGAATTATTTGGTTGGTACAAGATATTTGAACCACTTACATAAAAATAATATAATTTGATTACAATAACTAAATAGACAATGAACAATAATAATATTTGATTATAAGCTAATAACTTTCAAAACAAAGACATACAATATGTTTATTCTCCAAGGGGCCATAAAGTTCCAATACCATGGATGCTTGAGGACAATATATATATATATTTTCTTTTTTTTTGTCAACAGAAGTATATACTTTATAACACATTAATAAACACAGAATATAATGAGAGGATAAAATTTTTTTTTTTCAAATATACACACACTTTTTCTCAGTAGGAAAACTGCGTGCAAGCTCGGTTGTCAGCGTTTAGTAGGGCTTGCTGGCGTCTTTTGAACGCTTCAACTGCACCTTTAACCGCTTCATGCCGATCTGAAAACCATTCATAGAGTGGATGGCATTCTGGGCATTGTTGGGGTTGTCATAACTAACAAAGCCTACAAAAATAAATTATATTTATTCTCAGCTACAAATACTTAAACATTACTTTCAACGATACAAATGTTTTTATTCAGGGTCATGTTCTCTATCTTTTTGTGCAAATTTCACTAGTGAGACATTTAAAGTTTAAAAAAGGCCATCTACTTTTACAGAATGCATATAAATCCAAGAAAAAAGGCAGGTAGAGTTTGGGACAGAAAAAACTACAGAATTGCCCCAAACAACTTTATGAATTAATTCTCGTTTTATATAAAACAGGTTTTTCGTGTTAGGAATTTTTTCAGCCTCTATTGTATTGAAAGAAAAATATTTTATGTGGTGAAATGGGCCTTAAAAGTTAGTTTTGATAAATCACATAGAACAAGTCACAAAAGACAGCAGAAAGGAACAGTAATAAAAAAGGGTTTGAAAAAAAAAATATTATTATTATTATTTTTTTTTTTTTGAAAAAGCCCAGACCGCCAGGGTTTTTAATCAAAACCAGGATTTTTTAGGTGTTTGATGAAAAGCAAGGGCTTTCTCAAGAATCATTTTAATATCATTCTCTATTCAAACATTGTACACCTACTTTTGCTTTTCATATTATAAGGCCCTGATTCACCATGGGAGGTTACTACTGATCATGACCAGGGGAGGTTACTGTGACCTCCTGAAAAATTCTTAACTGGCAAATTTGGTAAAAGCATTGTTATTATTTTAAACTGATATTGAATTGAATTTATAGATTGAAATAATTATTACTTATTTTAAGTAGTAAAAGTTTATCAAATAGGAAAATTGTGCTATTATTTTAATTTACATTAGCTCAATGTAAAAATTTATTGATCAGGATAATCCCATGAATTACACAAAATTCTTTAAGAAAAATGTATTACAATCATTAAAGTGGAAATATGCTATTTTGTGAAAAGATATTCTCAATAAAATAACTCACCAAAACATTTACTAAGGTTCGTTTGTTTATCGATGAACACTTTTGCAGATATAACATTTCCAAAGGGAGAAAATGTCTGGGCTAAATCTGAATCTGTAAACTCTTGAGGCAAGTGGTATATGAAAAGATTAGCTCCTTCAGGACCTGTAATAAAAATTTATTGAATAATTTCCTCAAAAAAATAGTTAGTGACTAAAAAATAAACTGCATTGATAAAGCAACTTAAACAACAATACTGAGATACATATTCAATTACTTAATTATATATTAATTAAATATATTAAAAGAATATATGCATTATTTCTCAGCAGTAAAAAATAAATAAAAAACGGGAAATTCTTTGAAAAGATGATGTAATTTAACCCTTAAAATCTTGAGAATATAAAATGAAATTAAAACTTTCTTTATATGCTACAGCAGAATTCTGTATGATTCCAATTCTAATTGCAAAAAGGAAAAAAAAAGGGCTAGTTCTTTTTTGATCAATGTATTTCTATTGTTATTACCAAAAGCTATAAAAATTGAATTAGTCAAATGTGTATTTTAGGACAAAAAAAAATTACAGTTGAATTCCCTTTTATGAGTCCACAAACCGAGTGCTCGGAAATAGCAAGCCAGCGAAAAAAAATAACAGAAATTCATGCACTAGTTAGTCCCCATTTCTGGACAGTACAAAAGATGTTGGTTAATTTGTTTTGAGCCATCTCATTGTCCTTTCTTCAGACATGAGATTGCCGAAAAGAGGAAAAAGGAGAAATTCATGCAGAACAGAAAATGTGGAAATTAAAAAAAAAGAAGCTGCAACAAATAGAAAATGCCGTAAGTCGAACATTTAAATCTGTTGAATATTATTATAGGATGCTTTATTTTCAATAAAACTCCAAGTGCTTACTAACCAAAGATATTATGGTTGTTGACTTCTTTAACTGTAGAAAAATAAATAAGAAATTGCTTTTTGTAATTATCTATCTTCTTCATTTATATCCCAAATTCTTCAAAAAATATTTACCAATTTTCACGTGAGAGATTATAGCATTTAGAAATATTTGTGCTTCGGGAAAGAATAATTCTTTGCTAAAACAATGCTTCATTTGTGTAGTGTGGAGAAATTAATATTTTTTATTTTGGCTCTGGGGTCGAAGTTTAGAATTTTGCAAATTTTGACTCCACTTCAAAATAGTTTTTTTTATCCACCCAAATGTGTCAATTAAAATCATAAACATATCTTATTTTGAGTTGAAAGATATTAAAGTTACAGTACTTTCTTTACTGTAAGACATGACTTGTATTCTGCCTCCATGAACACCAAAAAACTTTACAATTCAAGATTAAAGAACAATGATATTTAAAAGTATTTGTCTAACTTTGAATACTCTGAAGGTAAAAATTTCAAATCCTGTTAAGGATGAAATAAAATTGCACATTTTAATACATAGATACTGTAAACAGAGCATAAAGAGTGAAAATCTTAAAAGTATATTTCTTGGGCTACTTTTTAATCATACAGTAAACTTGTTTGATTAAAATAAGAAACAATCACAGGGGAAAAAAAAGCAAAATATCAAACATTGGAGATAAAAGAGGAAAATGAAAAGAACGGGAAAATTGCAAGTCAGAAGAAGAATTTCATGAATATTTGTTGATTACGGATTTGGAAAATTACTAACATTCTGAAACAGCAACCCTTGTTTCCGAAGGAAGTTTGAAGCTGTTCTGCATGTCATAACCCATTGAGTATTTTGAGGGTTGTTCAACTTCAAATTCTTCATTTTTCATTGTTGTCCCTGTTTTCATTATTTTTCTTTCATCTGCATTATCTTGAATTTGAACGACAACATCCTTGGGTATGGTTGTTAAAAGCAGGTTATGCTTCTATACATTTAAGACTGTACTAACCAATTCTCTATGATTTTCTGCTTCTATACATTTAAGACTGTACTAACCAATTCTCTATGATTTTCTGCTTCTATACATGTAAGACTGTACTAACCAATTCTCTATGATTTTCTTGTTAAATCCAGGTTTATGCCAAATCAAGGCTTAATATAAATGAATTCGACTGCATTAATTAAAAAAAAAAAAAAAAAAAAACAGGATATTGATTAGATACAAGCATTTAGCTTTCAACCTTATAAATGGTACCCTTTGCATGCATGAATTAAAAATCTATTAGATTTTCAACTGTACAATTTTTTTTAAATAATTCTTTTTTCCCATACAGAAATACAAACATTCACTTTTCATTGCCTTTTACATGGCTAAGAAAAAATTACACATGTTTACTTACAGAGGTACATCTTTTACCATCAAACATTTTCTCAAAACATTACATAACATTAAATTTTACGAAATAATGTTTCAATATAACATTTCTTAATTCAAAGCATTAGCTTAACTTTTCATGCAGCATACATTCTTTTAGTATCCCGAGAGGCACATCAAGTTATTTATATTTTCTTAAATGTCCTAAAATAAAAAAAGCCTGACACTGCCTTTTTTTAAAATATAAATTGAGCCCCAAAAATCTTGGTGAGGGGATGTTGGAAGATTGGCTATTACAGCAAAAATATAAATTTTGTTTGCCACTGAACAGAAAATCTTTGGATATCTGTTTTATGAGCATGTGTAAGTCAGTTTTCTTGCTTTATATAATTGGACTCAATGAAAAAAGAAGGAGTGTTAAATGTCTCAAAATATAGTAAGTGATGCTTTGTTGCTCTGACAGCAAAGTTTATCTAAATTCTTTTACATAACTACTGTTTACCTCTTTTTAAAAAACCACCTTTATGTAATCCTCACTGAAAATGACTATATTATTTATGAACTATTTTTATTCCATTATGATTATGACTCTAACCTATATTTGAGCAATAGCAAAGATTTTGCCTGACTGACAATGTTTTGAAAAATTCTTAAAATATAGGATTTTTACTTCTAAAACACAGCATATTTCCTGTGTTTGCTCACTGTCAGTGCAGATTTGCTCTTTAATCACCCCATTAAAAAACTTAAACCTTGAATATTGCTACATTCATTCATAGCAGCTTAACTAAGTTTACTTATTTGCAGAACTCTTCTCTAAGTGTGTTTTTTAAGAAGTTTCAGAATAACCTGGGTTCTGTACAGAAATCAAAATCTCTGGAGGTCCAACACTTGTGAGTTTTGGTGTTCTTCTTCAATTTTTTGATAAACCATTTATTGTTGATTTTAAGACTAAAACCTCTAGCAATCTCCTCTATTCGTGAGATTTAGCCATTTTATGAAGGTGAAACTAAGACAGAGGGGGTGAGGAAGGGGGGGGGGCATGTTTTAATAAAAGTTGAAATAAAATAAGCCAAGATACAAGGGAAAAAAAGAAAAGCGGGGAGCTTTTGCATATCTAGATTTTAATTTGTTATTTCAAATTTCCTAATATTCACAGGCAGCTAGGTAGTTTATTTATTTATTTTTAAAATTTAATGACCCAAAGTTGGAAGCTTAGAAGTTATGAAGCTAAGGCTTTAATGTGTTGTTAGTCCCCATGCTCTTACATAAAAAAACTTTAAAATTTTGCATGACTTTCCTTTTAAAACCATTTGAAACGTAAATGTAAGTTAATAATGAGAAAAAAAAAAGAAAGAAAAAAGGTATAACTGAAACTCCTCAATACCTTCTAATTGCTTTCCCGGCGAACTCTGAGGTTGTTGCATACCCACGGGTGGAAAAGAACCTAAATCGAATAAATATTCAAAAAATGAGAAACGTTTTTGTAATTAAAATCTCTAATGTGATATTAAATTTTTTTAAAGGTAATATTAAATTAAGATGCAATACCTTAAGAGTTCTTATCTATTTTTATATGCAAATATAACGGACTCTAATATTTTTAAGGATTAAAAAGGATGAAATCAAGAACCTAACAAAACTCTTTGATTTGGTTTACTGATTATAGAAACAAATACAGTTGTTTCTCTGTTTAAGGCCTCTTTACTTGAAAATGATTTCTATTTAAAGATGATTCCACGTGGTCCTAAACCTTACATCAAAAAAAAAAAAAAAAAATCTACATATTATCTCACGTCCTATTCAGATATTCCTATAATATATCAAATGTTCTACTTAACGATTTTTTAAATTCTTCATGGCAAAAAGGTCTTTATAGGAAACATACTAAGGAACAATTTGCAGTTTTGCTTTGCACCAACAGTAATGGTTAAGTAAAATTTCCTCACTTGGTTTTAGGAAATCAAATAAATGTGTGGTAAGATTATCATCCAGAATTTTGTGATATTAACTGGGTTAAAAAACGTGATTTAAAAATGCAAAATGAAAAATACTCTACTTTGGTCCAACATTGGATAGGATATTTAGAGGTTGCACTGCACACTAGGGTGGGCCGAAAGTGACTTTTATTTTTTTTTCGATGACGAGGTAGGCGGAAAAGGTGCCATTGGGGGCACAAAGCACTCACAAAAAATTTGAATTTTTTTGCACAATTTCTTGATCTGCCGCAATCGCCTTGAAGTTTCGAAAAAATGCTAATTTTTGATGTTTTTCGTATAATTTGTCAAATTTTTTTTTTAATATTTTCAGTGATAAGTGTAACTTAAAATAAAATAAAAAAAGTACTATTAGGGGCACTAAGTTCCCATAAAAAATTTGAATTATTTTGCTCCATTTCTTGATCAGATATAAACGCTTGGGGGTTTCAGAAAAATTGCTAAAATTGGATATTACAGCAAAATTTGAAATTTTTTTTAAAAATTATTTTCGGTAATGGGGAGAGCAAAAAAGGCTCACTATTATCATTAAATCAACATTAAAATTGAATTGTAAATGATATTTATTTAATTTGCCACAAATACGGGGAAAATTCGGATTTTTTTTTTGTACTGATCCAATTTATTTATTAATTTTTAAGCTTTATAAAAATTCCTTCCAAGTGTTGAGAGACAGTGTAGGAGTCTGAAATAAGAAGTAGTTTATCAAATAATCTGCATTTTTATTTTTAAAATTCGTTAGAGTTACAAATTAGCTATTTATTACTATTGAATAAAAAAAATGTGTTAACTGAAAGTGCTTCACAGTTCTCAGCTTATTGCACATCCAAATATCTTGCAAAATAATCCAGAACTCAACTCGAGGAGGTGGCTGCACGAGTTCTACCAGCCCTCCACCTAAAAATATTATATTCACGTTGTTTTGCATTCTTCATGCAACAAAGTCCTTCTTCGAATTAAACGTTGACATTTTTATCCTGGATTGTATCTTTGCTCTGACGAAGGTATCTCTGTCCTCATGGCCACATACGTGCATTGCCGGTTCTGTCAATTGTTCTTCCCACAGCTTGCGTGTGGCTTGGAAAGCGGACTGAAGCTTCATCTAAAACCAAGCCTGATTCTATGTTTCTCTCAATCTCTTCGAATGAAAGATTCTTTGTAATTGGAGGCTCACTAAGATCTGTTGAGAGCCAGTTGATGCAGTCGTAGTACTCAGTAGCCATTAAGTTCAGTTTTAGAACCTTGAACTGTCTCAGTCTCCTGATCTCTTTCTTCTTTGAAAGGTGGCATTGTTTAATCCTTTTCCATGCCAATATTCTGATTTCTTTGTTTTCGTCTGTCACCATTGTTAATAGTATATTCTCAGGATGGCTGTAGTATGCATTTCTTTGAACCACCGAATGCACTATCGTTAAGTCATCAGAGAGGAAGTTTGAGAGTAGAACTATTTTCCACAAATGTCTCGGTCCATCTGCTCACCCTGGTAACTTCCTCAATGAAAACCATACTCTGCGCATAAACTCGTACTACTCGTATACTACTGTTTGTAATTGGAGGCTCACTAAGATCTGTTGAGAGCCAGTGGTTGCAGTCGTAGTACTCAGTAGCCATAAGAGTAGAATAGCGTAGTACGAGTTTATGCGCAGAGTATGGTTCTCAGTGAGGAAGTTACCAGGGTGAGCAGATGGACCGAGACATTTGGGAAAATAGTTCTACTCTCAAACTTCCTCTCTGATGACTTAACGATAGTGCATTCGGTGGTTCAAAGAAATGCATACTATAGCCATCCTGAGAATATACTATTAGCAATGGCGACAGAC
Organism: Uloborus plumipes; assembly: GCA_038373865.1. Taxonomy (NCBI): domain Eukaryota; kingdom Metazoa; phylum Arthropoda; class Arachnida; order Araneae; family Uloboridae; genus Uloborus; species Uloborus plumipes. The sequence continues at coordinate 13,619 of JAXGGA010004976.1, read as the reverse complement.
GAAAACAAAGAAATCAGAATATTGGCATGGAAAAGGATTAAACAATGCCACCTTTCAAAGAAGAAAGAGATCAGGAGACTGAGACAGTTTAAAGTTCTAAAACTAAACTTTATGGCTACTGAGTACTACGACTGCATCAACTGGCTCTCAACAGATCTTAGTGAGCCTCCAATTACAAAGAATCTTTCATTCGAAGAGATTGAGAGAAACATAGAATCAGGCTTGGTTTTAGATGAAGCTTCAGTCTGCTTTCCAAGCCACACGCAAGCTGTGGGAAGAACAATTGACAGAACCGGCAATGCACGTATGTGGCCATGAGGACAGAGATACCTTCGTCAGAGCAAAGATACAATCCAGGATAAAAATGTCAACGTTTAATTCGAAGAAGGACTTTGTTGCATGAAGAATGCAAAACAACGTGAATATAATATTTTTAGGTGGAGGGCTGGTAGAACTCGTGCAGCCACCTCCTCGAGTAGAGTTCTGGATTATTTTGCAAGATATTTGGATACGCAATAAGCTGAGAACTGTGAAGCACTTTCAGTTAACACATTTTTTTTATTCAATAGTAATAAATAGCTAATTTGTAACTCTAACGAATTTTAAAAATAAAAATGCAGATCATTTGATAAACTACTTCTTATTTCAGACTCCTAAATTGTCTCTCAACATTTGGAAGGAATTTTTATAAAGCTTAAAAATTAATAAATAAATTGGATCAATAAAAAAAAAAAAAAAAAATCCGAATTTTCCCCGTATTTGTGACAAATTAAATAAATATCATTTACAATTCAATTTTAATGTTGATTTAATGATAATAGTGAGCTTTTTTGCTCTCCCCATTACCGAAAATAATTTTTTAAAAAAATTTCAAATTTTGCTGTAATATCCAATTTTAGCAATTTTTCTGAAACCCCCAAGCGTTTATGGCCGATCAAGAAATGGAGCAAAATAATTCAAATTTTTTATGTGAACTTAGTGCCCCTAATAGTACCTTTTAAGTTACACCTATGAACTGAAAATATTAAAAAAAAAATTTCACAAATTTTACGAAAAACATCAAAAATTAGCATTTTTTCGAAACTTCAAGGCGATTGCGGCAGATCAAGAAATTGTGCAAAAAAATTCAAATTTTTTGTGAGTGCTTTGTGCCCCCAATGGCACCTTTTCCGCATACCTCGTCATCGAAAAAAAAATAAAAGTCATTTTCGGCCCACCCTACTGCACACCCTCCAAACATTTTTTTGGGATTACAAATCTGACTTTTTATCAGTGTTATTCAAAATGATCTCGCAGCCATTAGAGCTGGGAGCTATTTGAGTGTGAAAGCTCCTCACAGAGCACCTTAAATTAAGAAACTCTTCTAAGAAAAAATTGGAAGCAAAAAAGAAACAATAAAATTTACAATCATAGAAGACTTACCCATGACACGGGGTGAATACAGAACTAGTTTTTGAAAGGGACAGCAGACAGTATGAGTAACAAGTGCTCTTCATATAATTTTTCATAACTAAGTTTTTCGAAGTTCTACAACAAAATTCCTTTAAGACTCCCTTAATGGAAATTATAGATTCTATCAAATAAGAATTAATGGACTCAGGGTGATATTATGTTTCTTTAAGTTCTAAACCACATAATTAAGCCAGTTAAAGGTATTATAGCATGTTGACCTGACTTCAATATTACTCCCAAAGGGAACAAAAGTGATTTTATTCAAATATGCAATGTGTTTTTTTAAATGATAATTTAAAGAATTTGATTTGAGCTGGTTGGAAATAAAGTAAAGAATGTTTAATGGGATAGTTAAATTAATTTTACCCCTTTGAACCCCTCCCCCCTCCAACATACACTACAGACATGTCATTGAGTTTTTTTTTTTTTCTTTTTATCTACAAGCTTTGAATTTTACCATAGGAGAAGAGAAAGAGTGGTTGAGATGATTAGCATATTGTACAATGTATAAAACTATGACAATATATTTAAAAAATATATTGACAATGCAAAGGATTAAGAGGAAAAGTGAAAGAAGCCTTTTCCTTTGAATTTTTCCAAAATCTGTTTGAGGACACACCTTACTTAAGTACAATTTTTAAGTATTTTTTTTTGGGGGGGGGGGGGCTTGAAAGTTGTTAAACAGAGATTCAACTGCAACTCACCAGGAAACCATACAATAGTATACATTAGAAAAAATTTAAATTAGTAGTAATCGAAACAGCATTGTGAAATATGTTTCTGAATGCATGAATTATTTGCTCTTGAGCACCCGTTATCAAAATACAAGGTTTTAAAATCTGCTGATATTTTAAGAAAAGTTGCCAAATTTAACGAGTTTCTGGGAGAAATTGATGTTATCTTTTGAATGCTTAACAGATGAATGTCCTGTCATATGAAATCCTTCAATTGTCTTTAAATTTGGCTCTTTTCTTAAAATTTTGGCAAAGAACATAATTTTTGCATAAAAAAATGCTTCAATATGCTCTTTTGTTTGTTACTTATTTCAATATTTTTCATTATTACACTAATCGCGTCGTTTTCTGGCTAGTTTAATATCGTTAAACATATACATTGAAGAATATTAACATAAAAATTCATATAAAAGAGAAAAATTTATGATCAGACAATTTGGGCACGAAAAATAGCCAAAGCTAGAGGATTAGATTTGCTTGGGTTAAAAAAAATTAGGATTTAATTATATATGTTAATTCTATAATTTTGTTTGAATTAATACAATGTAAATGCCTGAGCAAGATGTGGCTGCCAGATTTGGACGCTCCGTAAGTACTCAGTCTCACAATATTTATCGCTATCTACTCCCTTTCCCCTTAAATAAAAAAACACCAAGCCATTTTTATAAATGAATTACATACACCAAAAAAAATAAGGGACTCAACAGGATGACTATTTTTTTGGTACAGGATAAAACATTTTGGTTTGATTTCAATCATGTAGATTATTATTATTATTATTATACACATACAAAATACAAGGTCTGACCCCACAAAATCCTATGGTAAATTACTCTACAATGTTAATACAAAATAGTCTTAACTGTTTGATTTAGTTTCAAATGCAATTTTTATAATTTTATTAAAGCAACTATCTCTGCTTTTTCTTCTGTGTCAAGAAGTTTGAGATAGCATGGTTTAACTGTAAATAAGTTTTGAAATCCCAAGATTTTAATGATAAATTTTCACATTGTTCCAAGAAAATAAATTAAGTCTAGTAAAAAAAAAAGCTTCCTACTAGGAAATGTATCACTAAAACTAAGTACCGTAAATAAGACAAATATTATTTAAATTGGATAACTTTTTAAAAAAAATTTCCAGACGGAATTGGAGTGAAATGATCCTTTATTTTGGCCACAAAGTATTATATAAAAGTATTCTTTGCCTTATTTACTACCTACATAGTTCTGGTAGTTAAGCTGAGGTTTGTTTTTATAATAATTCTGTTAGATTACATTTTCCTACAGTAATAATGACCTTACACAAAAAAATAGCATGTTAGAATAACATAAAGTTTCCTATTAACATGCTAACAGAGTATGACAATATATTTCCTTATACATGGACTACAACTGCAAGGGGCATGATGGAACATTTTGTTATTCTGTGAAGAAAAATGTTCATTTTGTGAAGAGTTGAACATAAGTCTATGCCCTGCTTATTCTTGCTTTTTGATTCCCTCACACTATGCTTATTTTTCCTTAACAGTACTGGACAAATTAATTGCTTAATCAGGCTAAGTACAAAACTTACTATTAATTTGAGACAACTCCAAGGCACTAACGATAACATTTTTGTTTTATAATTATTTTTTTTTTCAATATATTAATTGAATGTGAACTTGGATATTTTAAAATATCTTCTAAAATTAATCTATTTAAAACTCAGGCAGGCAGCATTTAGCTACATCTTACATGTCAGGCAAAAAATAAATAAATAAAAATAACAAAAACACCTGTTCAGGTGCATTTAATAAGAGATAATGTGAAATTCCACTAACCAGTGCAGTGTCGGTAAGTATTATCTTGCAGCTCACCTGCAAAAGGCTGAATTCCTTGAATACCAGTATATGCTTGAGTTAAAGCATCTAGGTTGGAGCCATTTGCAGCTAAATTGGTCATATTTCCAATGCTAGTAAGAAACAAACAATTGTATGCATCATTTTTTTTTTTGAATAAATATCAACATGCAATTACTTTTCAGATGCATTCATTCCATTTTACACACTACGTAACACTTGTATGTGTGATATCCTTACCTCAAACTTGTCTCCTGCGCTGTACCAAATGAGTGACACTTTTTGATTATGACAGTGAAATACCCTTTTTTTCTCTTATTTAATAATATTCATTTCAAAATATTTTGCTTTTTTAGTTGTAAGAGAAAAGAAAGGAGGGAAAGGTAAAATTGCTAGCTGAATATACGTTATTGGTGAAATACAATATCACAATAAAAAGTTACAATTGTCACACAACGAAAGGTGTTGGAGAGTATTATCCATATCGAAAATAGGAGAAAATTGCCATTTTAGAAAAATATGGAAAAAATTTTGGTATTTCTTGCGCACAGTAGCAGAGTTGTGTCTGTTTAATCATCATTTTCAAGATCCTATCATGAGAGAGCTAATTTTTGCGAATTTCTAATGTAAAAGAGTAAAAAAGAAGTTACCAACACTATATTTCAGCATTCAAGCTAGAGGGGGAGGGACAAGAGAAAAAAGAGAGGGGACGAGGTTATAATTTCAGACAAAAAAAAAAAAAAAAAAAAAAAAAAAAAAAAAAAAACCTCTGCAGGGTGGTCAGAAAGCATGGAATAAAAATAATATACTTCAAGCAGATTATGAATTTTAGGACTATTTCTTAATGAAGTGAATATATGTAATAATTATTGAAAATTTGGAAAAAATGATCTATAGATTATAAAATTCTGAGTGTTCTTAAGGTTTTAAAATTTTTCTAGGGAATTATTTTCCAACTGTCAGATTCTATCTCTATCTGATTGATATCAACTTATAATATACAGAAATGAAAAATCAAGAAGACTACCTACCCATTAACACCGGTAAATGTTCCCATATTGGAAATTGAGGTGTTATTGAGGCCGAGTGCCATACTGGTGACAGGACTCACTGAGCCTACCCCACTCATGGGAGAACTTGCACTTGATGTACTTCCAGACATATTGCCTATTAATAGGAAAAAAAATTACGTTTATTTTCAGATTATCTCAGACTTCTACTAATAGATATCAAATGAGTGTTTTTGTTTTTTAAAATGAACTAATTTCTTTAAAAAAATTAAGCATGAACAATGCATAAATAATATTGGATGTGCACTTTTCAATAAATAGTGCTCACAAAATATTAAAAACCAGGATGCATTAAAAATATTTCAAATTGCAAAGACAGTGGTATGAGATTCTAGTCACAATACATTGCTCATTTTGTCTTGGTACTTCAATTACTGTTATTATATATGAAGCGAATTTCAAGCTCATTTTGTATTTAAATTATCTGTGAATCAGTTTTGACTAACTTCTTCATGGTATTTGTGCATATTAATGCACATATAAATATATTGGCGAGTAGAAATGTATTCTGAAACCTGAAATAAAAAATCATTATTTTGAAAATATCAGTCTTTATATTGATGAAATGCACTGAAAATGTGTATCAATAAATCATTCAAAAGAATAGTGGAATGCAAGGATGTTTGAAAGGGGGAAGGGTTCCCAAATGCTTCATACCAGTCCAGAAAAAAGTGAGTAGACATGATAAGTCTGGAATGAAATGAAACTTGACGTAATTAAAAAGAAATTTAAAAGATATTATTGATTTATCAATAGATGACCGTTTATGGTTCAGATGTTCAGAGTATCAGTGATCGAGAAGATGCCACACAATTTGAGGCAGTGTAGTATTTGGAAATATGCAGTTCCTAATATTTGGTTTTTTATAGTGAAAATAATGTAAAGGGCAATTCCATTGTGACTAACATAACAGTTAGAACAAATTTTTAATTTTATTTTCTGTGTGCGAGCCTTATTTTTGTCACAACACCAAAAACAAGGTGTTATTCTTCTCCGCATTGATGAGTTGTTTAAGTTAATATACGAAAATAATAATTTTACTTATAATTTTTGACAGTTAGGGAACATTTTGATCAACGTGACTAACATAACAGATTTGCAACCCTCAAAATTTTGTATTAAATTCATCAACACAATTCTCTAAAACTAAATCATAAAATTATTATTTTTTCCCTGATAGTATCTATGTGAAAGGTTATTTTCACATTAATAATTGTAAATTTGATATATATTTTAAATAATATTACAAAAAGTAGTATTTTAATAAAAATTGCCCTTGACTAACATAACGTGACTAACATAATACGCGATTACACATTTGACTTTAAGTGTATTACAGGTAACATTAATACAAATATTAGAATGCAAACGAGATTTTATTGAAGATTGACACACATGTTTACCTGCAAACAAAATTTCCTGTTCAATTTTGTATTTAAAGTAATAATGTCTGCAAGAATTTACAGATGTTTGCGACAAGACTTTCGAAATTTGAGTTCCTTAAATCCAAAATTTGTTCTCATTTGTGGAAAACACAAAGGTTGCCTCAGAGCTTTTTCTCACAAAGAGAACTTCGTAATCATTTTCATTCAAGTTGAAAACCTGCCAACCATATTTCTTTTTTGACTTACAAGAGGTAAATACCACCATAATAAAATTACCCACTGTCTTAGTTTTTGTATCTCGGAACAGTCCGGGAGAATCTACTTCAAAATCATTAGCAGCTTCGTTTTCCACAATTTCTCTTTAAAAAAACTTCTTTTCGTGAGATATCATCCCCTGTATTTTTTAATAAACAAATTTTAAAATTTCTCCATATTTACAGCATATCATTAATACCGAAAAACCTATATGGGGATTCCTATTTTCAAACAACAAGTTTAACTCTTTCTTGTCACTTTCACTCAAAAATAAGCAGTTTATCTTCAATTATTGTTTCTTTTTATTACTGAAGTTATTCCTTTGCATAATTTCCAAACTTTGCTCATGTAAAACGCTGCCCCACACGTTGTGCTGCTATACATATGGGCACTTTCCATGATCTAATTTCATAAAACCCCATGACCTGTAGATGCTGGAGGCAGTTAGGGTCCTATATGTTTTTAAAAGTGAGCAGCAGCTCCATAAGTTCATAGGAAGACTAACTGCACAGCGATCCCGCATATAGCTATAAAGTAATTTAAATTTTTTTCATTGAAGATGTTGACTTGATATGCCGAGTACTTACTTGCGTCGCAAATTACAGCATAAAATTTCGACTCCAAGTTTACTATTAAAAGAACTGTTTTGAAAATAAATTACTGCAGTATATATGGTCACACTGATTTCTTTAAAACAAAATGTTCAATAAATTAATTTGTATCTAAAATAAATTGTTTGCTTAAGATTTAAGTACTTCTTGAAGAGTCATGTTATGTTAGTCACACACAGTGATGTTATGTTAGTCACAAGTCCTATAGCCAGAAAAAAGGAAATTCTTTATGAACAATCTTATCAATCTAACTGTACCCATCCCATAGAAGAGATCAGGGGGGAAAATCTAAAAAATATTATTTCCAGAAGGGAATAACTGAATTAATTCATGTTTTTGTGACTAACATAACAAGTAAACCAGACTGAATACCTATTAACTTTAAAATATTAATTTTATCATAAAACAAAAAAAATATATATTTTTCTGTTCAGCAAAAGAACCATTCTTCAATAATTAAAAAAAAATTCATCATTATTAGCAGTTTTTTTAAACTACAGTAGAGTCTCGAAAATCCGAGTCTCAAAAGTCCGAGGTTCCGCTTAATCCGAGGCTGTTTTATTGACATTTTAAGGCCTATCTTCAATAGCTAAAAAGATAATTTGCATTGAAATCTGAAAATAAGAACCTTTTGCTATTGGAAAATTTTCTTTTGTACTCACAATAAAGTAGTAAAAAATGAATTGAGAGGTTGGTGTCAAAGACATTCATCAAGTGTCACGAAATACTCTTTATCTACTAGAGATATATTAAGATATGCTTTGGAAATAATAACTTGATATGTAAAACGACTTGAAATTAAGTTTATCTCACTAATGATGATCCAAAAGTGTTACGTTTCTGTTGTTAAGAATTTTTTCCGGATAATCCGAGTTTTCAGTAATCCGAGGTGGCATGAGCCCCAATTACCTCGGATTTTCGAGACTCTACTGTATATATGAATATGAAATGTTAGAAAAATATGCGATGTTTTGGGTAACTGCATATGTTATCTTTGCAGCCATTTTTCAGGGGTTTGGAGTAATATTTTGTGAAAACTTATGTTAAATTCCAAAAATTTGAAAAATTATCTTTAAAATGATATATCACAAAATATATATATTGAAAGATGAAAAAACCACGTCTAGGTTGACATTTACATGGAATTACCGTAAACTGGCTTCCAACCACATTCCTTTTTAGCGAGCTCTCAAAAACCCAAGATGAGTTTCCCGAAACATTCTTTTCAAACTACATTATTTCCAACAAATTGAAAGGAAGATTATTATACTAAATTTTTCATATTGCTGACAATAAAGTTTAGCAGGCATATCACTAAAAAAAAAGAAGAAAAAAAAAAAAACAACAACACTTAGATAAATGTAGAGATCTAAATTTCACATGCTCATGATGTCCTTAGTTTTATATAAAATGTACAAGCAATAAATATTAAATTTTTTGTATGAAAAGTGCATGTTATAAATTGAGGAGATTAAGAGGATTTTTGCCTCTGGCTCCTTTAAACTTTGGTTGTACCATATCAAATGCAGTCCCTCGCTGGTAATCTAATTTTCACATTAGCTACCAGTTATTGTTGGCTCTCTTTGCTCTTTAAGAGGATTTTTGCCTCCAGTTCGTTTAATTCCTATACCGTGCTGATGAGTGCATAATAAGCACGTAACTGCAGTCCATGGTTGGAATAAACGAACTGGCAGTGTATTGCATGTTTCTGCCTTAGCCCTTGCTTAGGGGCGGTTACTTACTGCTTTGTACTAATAATTAAGTTTCATAAATATAATTATTAGCATAGTATTTAGATTATTAAATATAATTAAGAAATTATAACTTACAGCAAAGCGTAAAAAATCCAAACAAATTGGGATCATAGGGATTTCCAAATTGTTTAGATTTTAAAAAATAACCAAGAAATACCGTTTGGAACGTAGTATGCCCTTTAATCAAATAAAGTGATGGTTACACAATGTGTAACATACAAACGGTACGTGTAACTACATTTTTCAGCAAAATTTAACAAAAATAAACTTTTGTTTCCTTAACATAAAGGAAAATATATTTACAATATTGAATGCTCATTATAAGAACTGCCACACAGTACTTAAAGAAAACTGAATGAGCTTTTGAAAAATATACTACACAAAGAAAATTGAGTAATGTCTGTAAGGAAAGACTTGAACTTATTAAAAAAAAAAAAATACTGATTTACAGCTGAGAAAGGTTTTGTAATTCTTTTGAGTTAGTTGAAACTTCCTGGGAGTGCATTGGATTTTTGACATTCTACTGCAGTTAAAAATATAATAATTAACAATTAAAAACATTGGAATACATTAATAAAGCTGTTAGGTGGAAAAAAAATACCTCCAGCAGCAAGACCGTGAATGCCCGCATTGCCACTATTACTACTAGCAGCTGCAAGTGCAGTTAAATTTTGCATCATCATAGAATTAATACCCACTGTAAAATACAGTAAAAATACATTTTATAACATGTTATGTAAACAAAAATCGACATAAGACATCAACCAGACATAAAATGTTTAACTGCTAGCAACTTGCTATTAAAATTAAATAAATTATAACAAATAAATAAAAATACTCTTATAATATATACCGAAAAAAAAAAAAAAAAGAAAAAGAAAAAAACAAAAACAAACAAATTAATGCATTATGTTTATACAAGCCAATCTCTTTTTTCAAATGTGCAAATAAAAACAAAAACTAATTATGTGAATCCTAGTAGCACACGTATTTTTTTTTTTTTTTCATCAACCCATACATTCAAACATGTTCTGAACAGAAACAGAAGTAACTTGGTAAGTTTAATATAGAAAACTTCTTTAATGCATACATTAGTTACGCAAATCCACATGTCTAGATAGACACTGAAGTATATAATTCAGTTGTACAGTTTAAGTGGCGAGAGATCAATATCACACTTGTGAGTACTAATGAATCAGCAAAAAAGAATGATAACATCAGTTTTATGTTAAACAGTGTGAACTGTCAAAACTGACCATTTGGTGGATATTTATAAAAGTTTAATTTAGTTTTTTTTTAACGAAACATTTTCTGTGTCAATAAATATATCAGGATTAACCATTAATCATTATTTTGTTTTGTTTATTGCAGTTCAATTTTAATAACATATTCAAAAAAAAAAGTTTTGTCAGTAAGCGACCAATCAAGTTCATTAAATGACCGGTTTTTCCATAAAATTAAGTTCAAAATTATATTCCATTACAACCAGACCATATTTATGTACGCAACATTTCCATGTATGCCCGTCAAAACGTCACTCGTAATTGGCTGTTGGGCGGATGACATCATCATACATGAACATGAGGATGGGCTATGTGAGGTATGAAATATAAGGTTTGAAAAGTGCCGAAAATAAGTTGTCAACTCAGCAAATCTCTTCCAATTTCTTGCAAGCCCCTAAACTTCAAGCAGATATGATGCCATCACTATATGAGTTGCCATAGGACCCAAATCTAGTCACCATACCATACTTAATACTATAATGCATAAAAATTGAAAAATTACTATCAAATATTACATAAATAATATCTAATAGTAATAATATATGCAGGCACTATGTCAGTTTTCACGGTGAGCACCGTCTCTTAATCTTAGCCACTCCAATCAACACTGCTCCGATTTCAATCACAAAATAGCATTCAGTTGTCATTCAGTTTTCAGCACTACTGAGCTAATTTGCTTTTCATTCCTTTAGGAGAGAATTTTAAAAACGAGCGGGAAAGTTACAAAAATTAAATAAAGGAGTTTTAACGACTTTTTAAGGAGTATACTATGCACTCAGTGACCTCTAATAAAAGTTCTATTATGTTTTATTTGAAGCAAAGGTGTTAAACATCATTTTGGTTTTGGGAAAAAAGTTTCAAAATTAATATAGTTCAATACTAGCACTGAGCGACAACCAGTAGTTTTGATCACCCCTTAATCCTAACATAAATGATTAATTATTAAATGATTTTTTAAATTGTTCAAAATAATTATGAATAGTTTGCATATCACAATAACTCACAACATAAACTTGCAGAATAACCTCAAGCAATGCAATTTAATATTTCATCTGAAAATACCTCTCACTAATACAATAAATGACTACTCTTGAAACTTTTTCGATGGCTTTGTAAATGTTCTGTCCTTATCTCAAATAATAACTTGAGTTGCAACTATAACAAAGAATTTTAACACTTATTTATACTTTTTTTTTTTACATTTTTGTGCTCCAGTGTTGGATTACATTACTATCTTGTGGTCAATTACTGACCTATCACCAGATGAATCAGTGCTTACAGAAGTCTTTGGCACTTCATTGTATTTTTCTGCTTATTGAGAAAGCATTATACTGCTGAAGACTTTTTAACCATGTTTATAGCACATCATATGTATTTTTTTACACATAAATAAACAAACAATTGAATAGAATGAAATTTAAACTTCATAGCTTACCAGGATTATTTGTTGTTAAACTAGCCAAAGCTGCTAAACTTTGAATGTTTGCCGCATTAACATCTTAAATAAAATTATTAAAACTTAGTATAACATACTAGACATTCATAAAGGCAAATATAAAACATACATAGATGACAAGTACATAAATATACACACATGATCAAGACTACTTCACTTAGTAAAACGTCACTCAGTGTTGACCCCACTAAAATGTAGTTAGTATAATTTAAATTACACATTTTAGTTGGTATTAATCAATTAGATAATCTAGTCTTTCAAATGCTATTAGAATCTCATACATTATTTTTCTTGTTTTGCTGTTACCACGCGAAAACTTCCCTATATCTTTAGCAAATTCCATGATTCACCTCTCATTTTAATGCTTATTGTGCCGGCTACTGAGAAAAATAGACCCACTGTCCGAAAATTGTCTTTTTTTTTCATGTCAAAAGAAACCTGGTTTCTTTTTCATTTTTTATAACACATTTCTTTAGTGAACATAATCAAAAAGGAAGATGTAGTGGCTCGGTTTGATATAGTGTTGCGCTAGAAACTGAAAGGACATAGGGTCGATCCCTGCTATGGATTTTGTCACTTATATATACATATTTTGGTCAATATTGCTTCAAATTTCAAAGAATATATTATTTAAACTCATAGTAGGATTTCAAACCCCTTGTTCTGTTCCATAAAAACCGGAAAAGAAAATTTTTATTTTAGCATGGAAATTTCGCATAATGTTTGTTAAATGTGCTTTTTTTGTTGTTTTTTCATACTACTATAAAAAACTACGAAAATTAGGTATTTTATTTTCTTTCAAATTGTCAAAAAAATAATTTGCTTTATATATACCTGCATTTCGAAAAACTATAATTAAAAAAATTGCAGAATTTCTAATGCCAAGCATAAATGTTTCCTTGGACAGCTAGTTTACTTCACTTCCTTGTGTATTCTGCTGTGCTAAGCATAATATCTGCACTTTTTAACAAAATTGAGTTATGGTCACCAGGTGGTTCTTTGTAACGTATTTTTCCTAAATACAATCTTTTATGGTCATTTGAGAACGGGAAATATTAAAAAAAAAATTCTTGAAAACTATCTTCCGAATCAAAATACATGGAGGCGCAAAACTTTCAATAACAATATCTCACTTTGAGATCGCCTGCAGACTTCGAATTTCTAATTTCGAATTTCGGCTTTTGAAAATCTCTGCCAAATGGTTTTCCCAGCGCGAATGACTGAGCGGACGAATGGCGGAAGTAACCATTACCCGCTAGAGGTGCCCTAGTGTCTGGGCAACAATTTGGTGTGCTGCATTCTAGAATTCGTGAGATTCCCATCTGTCCCTATCCCCCTAAGATCATACTTCATAGGATCATTTCTATAGTATGATTAGCGAGTTCGCTCACCGAACTTCGCAGAAAACTGTCCCTATCCCCCCTATCTATTTGTAAGATTACACTTTTTCTTTAATATTGCTGATAACATGGTCATGTGAATAGTCAAACTTCATGATTTTTTAAACTCTATATGATCTATCTTTTGCGCTTAGCACGGCAGTATTACTTATGTGTTGAAACAAGTGCAACAAGGAGGTGTTTAAATCTGTAAGGAGTTGTAATTGAATTGGATATTTTTATAACAATCTAAAGAGTTGTAAGAAAAAATTCTTGAATTACATTTTGGAAAATTAGTAAATTATTACATTATGCAAAATGCTATTGAGATCACATATACATGGAGAGAAGTGTGTGTCATGAGCAAAGTGAGATAAAATAACGAGAAAACATCATTTAAACA